>APFE030419961.1:182708-243020 GCA_000404065.3 Pinus taeda | reverse complement strand
AAAATAAAATAAAATAATAAAATAATAATAAGTCAAAGTTTTGAGAAAGTAAATGCAAGATTTTAAACTTTTAAAATATTAAAATGCATTTAAAATTTCGACGGATGAGATTAAAAGAGATTTTGATCCTCATCGCATTCGAGATCACTTTCACATGGATCACTCGAACTAGCCGTTGGGAAATTTTTCTTTAAATAGTGTGTCAGGGGTCATTTGAGATCATTCGATCTTAGTGTCGTGTGCTAAAGAAAGCTCTCTTGTCGTCATTTTTTGTGCAATGAAGAACGACTTTGGGATTGAAATCTTGCTGGTGTTACTCTTTTGGAAATGTTATAGGATGTTTTATTTTTCTGCATAAATTTATTTTCAGCGATTGATGATAGCTTGATGAAGAGTGATATTAAACACATGTATCTTGTTTAGTCGTTAGGGTTTGAATGGTAGTTAAATTTCTGAATATGATGGCAGGTATCTCCATTACATTTGGATTTTAGTATCGTTTTCTCCTTCGTTAATGGTTGATTTAAGTTGTGCAGGAAATCCTTTTTTTTAGATTACCGAGAGTTCGGGGAAGTTCTCAGTTGAACCAACCAACTCCTGGATTGCATTTTCTGAAGAGCCTAGCCAGTTTTGATCCCGGGCTTATCATTTGAAATTTTCTGGTGAATGCCCGAAGGGTTTTCTGAAGCACCTCATCTTAAATTTAAAATTCTGAAAATATTTATGTGGCGTACTGACAAATCTGGCTATTTAGAGCCTTTAGACTTGTGGATATTGTAATTATTTAGCTGCTTTTTTAGGGTCTTTAGTTTCATCCTTGCCTGTATTATTTCTGGGTGTTTTGTTTTTGTTGTTACAGGTTTTAGTTCTGAAGATATAATCTTGTTTTGAAGCTAGATCTAGGCCCTGGAGGGTAAGATCTGGCCTCAGCATCATTTTTGCAGGGATAATCTTCAACAGGTTTTTCAAATTTTCTAAAGGAAGTCGAGGGTTTGTCCAAGATGTCTGCTTGCTGGGGTTTCATTTCCGTAGGAAAGTTTTCAATCTTTTTTTTTTAGGGAGGTTGTGTGAAACTCCTGGATTGTTGCCAAGTTTCAACACTGCTATCTTTCTGCTCAACTCCTTCCCTCAGCAATCTGCCCATGCTATCTTTTCTTCACATCCGCTCTTCACGCAGCCACTCGTTGCCCAACGTCCAACTGTGGAGATATTGCAGATTTGCCATATAGCTCATCGTGCTTCTACCTCTGCCCAGCGCCTTCAGAACTGTTGCCGCTCTTCTCGCCGTCACTGGATCTGCAACGCTGCCATCCAACCCTCATTCACAGCAAACTTTCCCACGCTGCCATCCAACCCTCATTCGCAACAAACTTTCCCATGCTGCCACGTTTGCTTTCAGTTTTTCAACGCAAGCTAGCCTCCTGCGTGCTCCCTTGCCTTCCTTCTATCGTTGCTTTTTCCAATGCTACCCAACCTGCGTTTTTCTCAACCTGCAATCTTCTCCACAGCTCCATATCATCTCTGTCAGCCTGTCCCTCACACGCAACTCATTTCCCTCCGTCCATATATGTTGCCTCTCATCACTGCTTGGTCCCCTTCCTTCCTTCATGCAATTTTTTCCATTCACGTAGCCCTTCCTCCATCGCTGCTCCATCCACACACCTGCAAAGAGTCTCCACGCATTCCTTCTGCCCCACGCAGCTCCCTTGGATCCCACGCAGCCATGCGAAATCTCATTTCTGCTCCTTGTTGCCTGTTCTTATCATGCAAAACCTGCGTGCAGCTCTTCTCACATCTCCATCGCTACCACTGATTGCCCATTGTTTTTCTCCTTCTCTGCTCCTCATTCACACTGCTCTTGCCCACTGCTGTCACTTGCAGCAAACTTGTGTTCATATAAGCAACAAAAAATAAAAAAAAAAAAAATTGATTTTCCTTGAAGTTTCTATGTATTTGTTAGGGTAAGCACTTGTTTTTCATTTAATTTTTAACTAGAATTGATTTCGTTTTTCTTAAAGTTTAGGATTTTATAATTTTTGTTAAAGTTCCGTTTCATTTAAATCAAAATTAGATTAGACTTTGATTTTATTAAGTTAGATTAGTTTTAGCTTTAGAATTTTTTTTTTTTTTGTTAATTATATTTTATATTATATTATTTATTTTATTATTTATCTTTTATCTATTTGTTTTTGTTTGTGTTGTAATTTCTTATTTAGAACTAAAAAAAATCATAAAAATTTTTAAATTTTAGATTTTAATGACAACATCCAACTTCTTCCTCCGTCCCACTCACCCACCCACCCTACAACCAAAACAAAATAAAAAAGAAGATAAAGACATAAGAAAAATATCCCCATTCTTAAACCTTAATATAATTAATATAATGTTGTATAATTATGCTCATTTCCCCTCTATTTTCCCAGGTTAATGTTGATTTTAACATTGGAACTTAAAACTGAAACCTAACTTCAGGATGTTTTCTCCTATGACCTCACAGAGAAAGTAAAAAATGAGGTGTGTTTCCGGTTTCAAATGACTCTACAGTTTTTCAACATCTCAGCACCATAATAAAATAATGCAACGATTATTTCCTACATCTCCTGGGTTGTGGAATTGTGGGATTGAAGCATGATAAACACTTGTGCATGATTGATCTGGATGGTGAGGATCCTGGTGTGGGGGGTGATTTTAATGATATGTTGAAGTGATTTGTGCTATACAATCTGTTAAACTTTAGAGGATATTCTAAACTTTAATGTTTGAATATTTTGGTTTAGATATGTATCATACTTGGTGCCATTTTTCTATATTCGCCACTGTATGCTATATACATGAGCAAAATTTGCATATTTGGTGTCTAATTGTTTGGATTTACATTGAGTGTATGAACATTGAATATATAAAATTTTAATTAAAATTTGAATATTTGATGTATTTCATTACAAATGGTTATTTTCCTGTGTTTTTTCATGGTTCCAGTCACATTCAAGATTTTTGGCTTTTTTGGTTCCAGATCCCAGTGGGATTGCTAAGGAGATCTGGGACACTTTGTCTACATTGTATCAGGGATCTTCCGAGCAGCGGAAGATGTACTTGGAGCAGAAGCTGAGATTTGCTTAGATGTAGGAGGGGGAGTGTATAGATCCATTCCTCACGAAGCTTCAGGAGACCCGTGATGAGTTATCAACTGTGGGGTCTACACCTCAAGGTTTCGAGATGGTGAGACTGAGCCTAAACTTAGTCTCAATAGAGTGGCAAGTCTTTGTCCAGAGCATCCTGGGTAGGGCAGCTTTGCCAGATTGAGCTAGTATGTGGGCAACATTTGTTGAAGAAAAGTGTAACTAGGTTCGGTATTTGTCAATGTAATTTTGATCTTTGTATTTGTCAAGAAAAATAAATACTATTTTTATAAAATTATATGAATGAGTTTCTTGCTCTTTCCATAGGTCTAGGAAAGTCAAAGAGTCAAGATTATGTTAAATAGCTCTTCATGAGCATTTGTGTAATGTACATAGGTCAACCTAGTGTCAAGAAGCCCTCCAAGACAAGCACCATTCTTCAACAAATAATTCTGCAAGATAAACGATGTACAAACATAGACATGTCGGCCTGGAAATTAAATATAAGTCATGTTGGCTTGCATCAATGAACACACCTATCATGTCGACTAATTATGGAGGACGAACCACTATAAATACCCAGCTAGGGTATCCCTAAAATAGTAGAGAAGAACTAAAACTTGTTTGATATTTTCAGAGGTTTGTGACAGGGTGATCTTCGTATGGGTACAAGACAGAGATCCGCATTACATGAGTAAGGATTTTCGGACAGCGTTGCAACTTTGGTAAAGTACAGTGGCTCAGAATCTTGGTCAAGTATAAGCAAGTATCTCAGTGAGTACATTGGCTCTACATTTCTCATATGGTCATCATGATTCCGACCTTGTTGTAAGGAAGATCTTAGTGCAGGGAAGAATACTATCACAGTCTCAGTGGACCTATCTCCTAACAATCTTTGCATATATATGATGAGAAAGATCTTGGGAAACCTCACTGTCTCAACATACATCCTACGTGTAATCTCAGTCTTACTGTCTCAGCATAAAGAGGATCACGATGATCCCGCAGTTGCACTCATAGCCTCGGCATACTTGAAATGAAATACACTCTTGGCATGCTCACAGTAATCACATAAACACAATCAAGATCTGAATGAAGACAAGGTCAGTATAGAGACCTAGTTGACACGATGATGATCTCAGTAAGAGTGCAGTTATGATCTAAGTGAAGATGGAGATATGGTACAATAGTCATCTTAGTGAAGATGCACGAATAATGATCATAGTGAATCAACAATGTTGAAGATGATCTCAGTAGTAAGAAGAGGATTGGTGTCTTGGTCTTGGAGTGGCCTAGTAGGTCAAGGGTCACGACCTTGGTATTCCTCAATTGGAATATCTATCAGAAAAATTTTGTGCGGATTTTCCTCTCCAAGAGGGAGAGGTTTCGGCCCTGGCAGATTGCCAAACATCTTGTGTTCTTGTCTCTTTGTTTTGGTAGCAGTTTGATGAAGCAAACACACACACTAATAATAAGAAGAAGATCAAGCTAAGATAAATTGTAAAAGCACTCCACAAATTGTTATCAAGTCTAGAAGAATCCTACTAATACTAATTTCCCTAGATTCTTCAACAACTCTCAAGCAAGAAGAGCTGAGGAGAGATCTAGTCAAGTGCAAGCTTGACGGAAGCAATAGCAGTGGGTCGAAGTCCAAGGGGAAGGATAATGCAACCCTCGCATCGAAGAGGTGGTAGGAGCAACAGAGACGTAAGAAGGACATCTCGAAGATAAAGTGCTTCAGGTGTGGTGAGATGGGTTACTATGCAACTCAGTGTCCTCTTAGGAAGAAGGACAAAGATGAGAAGCAAAATTCGAATGCTGTGCCCGCAAAGATTGAGGAAGAGGAGTTCGCCAGGACAGTGAAGATACCTCCAGGAAGGAGGTGGGCTGATTTGGAGCTATAGTTCGAAGGAGCTACAGATGGGCAGGATCCTTGAGGAGCCCACCTCTTGGATCGTTACCTTGCTATGGGAGCCCAATTTTGTAGTAGCAGGATGGACTAGTGTTGGATGGTGTCGAGGAGTGTTGGAGAGACAATTGAGTGGCTAGGAGCGTCAGAGATTGAACAACGCAGAGCAGAGTTGGCATCGGTGGAGATGGCATAGAGCAGAGGTCAGCAACAACGTAGTAGAATCAAAAGGTCAGTGCAGAGACTAGCAGCAGTTAGGCTCCAACGTTCACATAGTATCATACCGAACATAGTTAGATCAGTAATTTGGGATGTTTTTCCATTACTATGCAGTAACAGTAGCAGTTCACAATGTAGAGGCAGTTGGCAACGATAGTGCCAACAGCAACACGGATGCAAACACTCAGAGGGAGTTGCAGTGCAAATGCAATGTTGACAGTGGTAAGGTCAACAATAGTACAGATGAAACATTTGCATAGTGGTTGGTGGACAACAGGTCAGACATCAACAACGCAGAGGGAGATGTTACAAAACAGAGTGATGCTTCAGCAGGTTGCATTGCTAGAGCACATTCCTCGCTAAGAGGGAGTGTTGATTTATGGTAGCATTAAATGTGCTTTAAATCTCAAATTTTGCAGGGAGGTTTGGGCACATGCATTCCAAAGAACCCATAGAGTATTTTGGGAAATTCCACTCAAAAACATATTTTTTAAAATAATTAATTATTTTTAATGGGACCTTATGTCTAACCTTAGGAAAGTAAAATAATTAATGGGTATTAATCTAAATGTGGGTGTAACTTCTAGAAGAAGACGAGGATCAAGAAAAAATGATCTTAGCCATTGATTAGCTTCTAATCTGGGCCGTTGAATGTCAACGAGGAGATTATTTAAGGAGGCTTGAGGGTCATTTGGAAAGACACACAGAGAGTTCAAAGAATCGATTTTCTGAAGCAGAGCAGAAGAGCTGCCAAGAGAATTTCGATAGTGAGTTGTTGCAGTGAAGGGCAGGGACAGTTGGGTTGGAGCATCTTCTCTAAGACCCAGGATACGCAGTAGAGGCAGAGAAACACCAGAAGGGTTGACGTTAGGCTAGAAGGACCCACGCAAAGCTTGACACTGATCCAGAAGGGCTCACGCAATGACAACACAATCATCTAGAGTAGAAGTCCAAGTTTTGTAGAGGAGCTAACATTTATGAGCCGGGAGGTTTGGAAACTGTTCCAGAAGGCAAGACATTTCCCAGTTGAGTTGACACAGAACTTTGTGAGGCTGACACAGGGCCTACGCAGGGCCAGCGCAGAGATAGTCGGGGACATTTGGTTCAGCTGCTGGAAGAACTGGGAATTGCTGGGTAGAGTGAGGTAATCTCACTAAGCTTTTTTGCCAGTTTATTTTCTTTGTAATTGGATTTCCGAAAGGGCATCTAGAGTTATATTCAGAAACTACTGCCGCCTGCGTAATAATATAAAACCCTCAGAGCTGCTGCACCGGTTTTCCCGAATTGGGTTTTCCCGGGGACATTTGTCCAAAAAATACAGTGTCACTTCTGTTCTTGTTTTGGGCAAATTAATTAATTAAGTGAAGGCTGCAGTTGTACTAGCTTTGATATTTGCTGTAGGAAGCAGTAGATAATTTGTTTCAGTGATTAACAAATAGGAGAAGTTTAATCAGTTGCTGCAGTAAGTAGATTCTGGTGAGGATTCTCGAATTTTCACAGATCCAACACTGATATTCATTCCTAGGTGTGCATTTACTATCAAATTTTGTTAACGAAAGTCTGACCTTGAAGACTGTTTAGTGCTCAAGCAATCCTCATATCCAAACTCAAAATGATTGCAAATCCTGGAATTTATTTTTTTGTATGCTAGTCATCTTCCTAGGCTTCCATTCTGGAGCAGAATTTATTGATGTTCTGTTGTGGATTATGAACTTCAAGTTTTGAAGTCTAAGGGTTAATGCTGGTCATTCATGGCTTCTTAATGCCCTTCTTATTTGTAGCTTGAGATTTGATATTTTGAAGGAAGATTTGACATTACAGATGGCAGTGATGCTTGATCCACTGGCCTACTGTGTTTGAAACAGCTATGATACAGAGTTCTTATATTCAGTTGTTGAAAGACTTCAAAATTTCTGGAAAGGCTTTCTACTTTTAAGACTTCTATATAGTTTCTTTATCATATTGCAAAGTTGTCTCCATGCACGGGAGTTTTCCTTTGCTAACATTTCGAATGTTATGTATTGGTAATGTTTATTTGGCTTCTGAACTTCTGGAAATAACCCGGCTTTTCATTTATGGATTACAAAACATATAGATGCACTTTTAAGATTTTCTTTCATCCAATGACAGTCTTCTTATTTACATATGGGCATTAGTTTAGTGGTTAAGGAGCAACATAGTTGATTTGTAAATGCACATTTGTCAAGATATTCACATGCAATAAAGCAACTGCAAGAAGTGCTCTTTGTTATTATAACTTTCACTAATGGAAGAGAGTCAATAGTAAACTTCACAAAGTTTAGTGCTTTTCTGTGGGGAGAGACCTTAACAATTTATGGCAATCAATGGATGATGGATGTGTTGGGCCTATGATATTTTATTCATCATGTTTGCTTTTAATGTGAGGAAGAACGAGCTGAATAGACTATTGATAAACTCAAATTCTTTTATGTTTCTCAGATTAGTTAACTCTAATTATAAAGTTTTTATGTCAGAAAATCTTATATATCCTGGATTGGTATATGTGCAATTTTGCAGGTACTATCACTTAGGCATCCTTCTGTCCACCAAAAGTTGGGTCTACGTGCAAGATCAAAGGTGACTCAACGGGTTGGGTCTCTATCTGAGTTAAATAATGGGAAGTCAATGGACAGATTATCCTCAGATGAGTTGCTTGTGGTAAGTAGTTTGTACAGAAAGTTGTCATCTATAAAATATTGATTTTGTGTTTAAGGTGATGTACAATTTTACTTCCTTCTATTGACAACATAATTTGAGTATTTGGAATTTTTGTAGCTAGCATCTCAACATGTAGCAGAAGGTCATCAAGACAGAGCATTAGAAGTTTTAAGGTATTGACACTATCCCAGTTTTGTTCTTGAATGTTTCTATTAGACAACATGGGAGGATCATGGCCTTCAATTTCATGTCATTGTTTGTGTTGACACATATGTGTGTGGAATGGTGTCCGTGTATATGCTGGTGCACATAACTGGGTTACAATAAATCTCATCTTATTGATTTAGTGGGATCTGACACCAAAGTATAAATATTTTACTTATTTGGATATGTTATATATCATGCATCTTCATCTTCCTAGAGAAATTTGATGATGGCAGACATTTTCCATTCTTTGGAATGTTCTTTTCCTTAAATAGTTGCGCCATTTCATGAAGTTTCTTGGTGAAAACTTTCTTGTGCCTTCTTACTGGGTGCCCTAAGAATTCCACCTAAAGATCAAATGGTCTTCAGTCTCTACTGCTTTAGAGTGTCAGTTGGGACTAAAATGCATGCCTTAATCATCGTTATCAGAACTAGAACCCGATGGGACCTGTCACCAGAAAAGCCAAAAATCTTGAATGTGACTGGAGCCATGAAAAAACACAGGAAAATAACCATTTGTAATGAAATACATCAAATATTCAAATTTTAATTAAAATTTTATATTTTCAATGTTCATACACATCAATGTAAATCCAAACAATTAGACACCAAATATGCAAATTTTGCTCATGTATATAGCATATAGTGGTGAATATAGAAAAATGGCACAGAGTATGATACATATCTAAACCAAAATATTCAAACATTAAAGTTTAAAATATCCTCTAAAGTATAACAGATTGTACTGCACAAATCGCTTCAACATATCATTAAAATCAACCCCCACACCAGGATCCTCACCATCCAAATCAATCATGCACAAGTGCTTATCATGCTTCAATCCCACAATTCCACAACCCAGGAGATGTAGGAAATAAACGTTGCATTATTTTATTATGATGCTGAGATGTTGAGAAACTGTTAAGTCAGCTGAAACCGGAAACATGCCTCATTTTTTACTTTCTCTGTGAGGTCATAGGAGAAAACATCCTGAAGTTGGGTTTCAGTTTTAAGTTCCAATGTTAAAATCAACATTAACCTGGGAAAATAGAGGGGAAATGAGCATAATTAGACAGCATTGGATTAAGGTTTAAGAATGGGGATATTTTTTTATGCTTTTATCTTCTTTTTGATTTTGTTTTTGTTGTGGGGTGGGTGGGGCGGATGAAGAAGTTGGATGCTGTGCCAGAGCGATTTAGAGAATAACTAGTCCTTGTACATATTTTTATGAAACTGCACAGTTTTCAACTGAATCAGTTCTAACCATAACTGTTTTAACTTTGGTCTTAACCACATCTTTCTGTGCTAAAAAGATCTCCATACAAGTGTTGGTTTAAGGGAAGATTAGGGATGAAATGGTTGAATGACCCTCAAGCTGTTGATGATCCCACACAAACCAAAAGTCAGGATTCTCCCTACAGGAAAAGTCCTAACCTCACCAATGGGAAGACCTAAGGAAACTATCAAGCAAATTACCGATTTTCACTTCAGCAGCCTCGCCCCTCACTTCTTTTTATGAAACTGCACAGTTTTCAACTGAATCAGTTCTAACCATAACTGTTTTAACTTCTCCCAATCCCAGCGTTAGCCCAACTGACCTCTGTGTGGCTGTTAACCCCTGCTTGATTGCATCAGCCCTGGGCCTCTCTGCGTCACCCAAGCAGGCCCAGTTAGTGACTACGCAGTCTCCTGCTGGCTTTGCGTCTGCCTCTTTTGCCTCAGCGTTGATCTCTAATGGCTGATCCCGTCTCTCTGTTTTGTACTTGCTGCCTCTTGACTGCTCACCAGACCACTGGTTCAATTTTTCAGCTAACCCCGTTCTAGAAATTGAACTGATTGGTCTCCCTCAATGTGTCCTCCAAGTGACCCTCAAGCCTCCTCTTATACTTTTCTCATTGACAAATCAACGGCCGAGATTAAGTCCCTAATCAACGACTAAGATTAAATCTGGCTTGATCCATGACTTTTGGACCAATTAAACATAGTTTTATATTAATTCACATTAATATTTTATTGTCCCTAAGTTTAGACTTAGGGACTTCATTAAAAATATTAATTATTTTAATATCTCCCAAACTGTTTAGAACTTGCCCAAACCCTTTCTGGGTATTGGAGATCTCATGTGCCTTAGCCTCTCCACCAATTTTTGTGGCTAGAGAACATCTGAAGCTACCTCAAATCAACACTCCCTCTTAACGAGGACTGTGCTCTAGTAATACTCCTCACTGAGCATCACCTTGATCATCTGGCATCGGTCCCTGTGCTAATGCTAGGCTTGCTACCCATCATCCTCTGAACTGCTGCATCTTGTACTGTTGCCCATGGCTTTGCCACTGCCATTCCTGCATTTGTACGACAACTCCCTCTGCATCTGTGCTGCTATCACTCCCATTTCTGCTTTTGAGATGGGTTCTTCACCATCCCCATTTTTTCCCTGAAGTAGTCAAACTTTGTCCTTCCAAGGGCCTTGGTGAGGATGTCCGCCACCTGTTCTCCTGTAGGAGTGTAGCTCAACTGCATAGCTCCTCGTTGGACATAGTCTCTGATAAAGTGACACCGGATATCAATATGCTTTGACCTATCATGAAACATTGGACTCTTAGAGAGCTTGATGCAACTCTGATTGTCGCACATGATCTTGGTCACCTCCATATTCTTTCTAAATAGGTTCACCAATAGTTTTTAAAGCCATATGGCCTCACACGAAGCTGTGCTTGTTGCCATATATTCTGCCTTAGATGAGCTTAGATCCACAAACTTCTATTTCATACTACACCAGGAGGTCATTCTTGATCCAATGTTGAAACAGTACCCAGAGGTACTTTTCCGATCCACTGAACTTCTTGCCCAATCTGCATTAGTAAATCCACTCAACTTAATTTTCTTACCTTTAGTGTACAAGAGCCCATAATCGATTGTTCCCTGTAAATACCTGAGAATGTGTTTGGCTCCTGCCCAGTGTGCCCTCTTTGGTTCCACCATGAACTGACTGAGGGTATTTACAGTGTAGCAAATGTCTGGCCTGGTATTGACCAGATACATCAGGGACCCTATGAGCTGCCTGTATACGGTGGGATCGACATCCTTGTTTTCTGATGCATCAATCTTCTTCTAGTTGGTGATCATTGGCGTAGCCATTGGTCTACAGTTCTCCATCCCGAATCTTTTCAAGATTTCTGTAGCATACCTCCCTTGCCCAAGGAAGATTTCTCCCTTCTGTTGCCAAGCTTCCACCCCTATGAAGTAGTGCTTTCGTCCCAAATCCTTCATATAGAATTATGTGCTAGATTCTTCTTGTAGTCCCCAATGAGTCTGGATGATCATGTCAGAAAGAGATCATCCACATACAATACTAAGATTAGCGGCTTGTTCTCTATAACCAGATAGTAGAGATTGGGATCCGCATCAATCTTGACAAATCCCATCTTCTGCAAGTAGCCATCTATTCGACCATAACATGCTCTCGGTGCCTGTTTCAGCCCATACAAGGCTTTCTTCAATCTGCATACATGAGACTTCTTCTCATGAGTTTCAAAGCCCTCTGGTTTTTCAATGTATACCTCCTCTTCTATTACCCCGTTCAGAAATGCCATTTTGACATCCATCTGATGGGTTTCCCATCCCATTTGGGCTGCAAGAGATATCACAGTCCTAATAGATGTATACCTGGCTATTGGGGCGAAGGTCTCCTCATAATCAATCCCTTCTTTTTGAGCATACCCCTTAGCCACAAACCTGGCCTTGTATTTCTCAACACTACAGTCTGCAACATATTTGGTCTTGCAGAGCTATCTTGAACCTAGCACTGATCTGTCTTGAGGCCTTGGCACCACCTCCTAGACATTGTTGACCATTATGGAGTTGTATTCCTCTACCATCACATCTAGCCAAACCTGATGTTAGGCTACCTCCTTGAAACTAGCAGGCTCTCCATCTTGAGCTAGTAATCCCTGATATCTATCTGGTTGTTTTCGCTCCCTCTTATTGTTTCTTGGTGCATCGATGAAGTCCTCTGCATCTCACAGAATCTGACGAAGTTCCTGAAGTTCCCTGCTAGTTCTTCCTCTGCCAGTAGGTACTTCTGTTCGCTCCTCCTCATCCTGAGAATCTTCCTATCCCGAGGAAGAATTTTTTACTTCTGTTTGTTGAAGAGGCTTAACCAACGGCTCCTCTTTCGACTGCTCCTTGGAAGGCATCTCGCGAAATCTTCTGAAAGCCCAGTCCTCCATGAACTTTACATCTTGTCGTACTACTACCTTCTCGCTCCCTAGAAGATAGATTCTGTATGCCTTAGCGTTCTCGCTATATCTTGCTAGATATCCCTTTTCTGCAGTCTGATCTAGCTTCTTCCTCTTTTCTTCAAGTATGCGGCAATATGCTAAACTCCCAAATATCCTGAAATGACTGACTTCAGGTGTCTTCCCTGTGAAGACTTTCTCTGGAGTAATCTTGCTCAATGCCCGATGAGGAGTCCTATTCTGAATATAGACTGCTGTGTTGCATGCTTCCGCCCATAGGAATTTTGGCATATCTTGATCATACATCATGGCCTTAGCTTCTTCTACAAATCTTGTTCTTTCTTTCTGCTACCCCATTCTGCTCCGGATTGTAGGTAGTTGTCCACTCTCTTCTAATGCCCTCCTAAGTGCAAAAATCAGTGAAGTCCTTATCGACATATTCTCCACCATTATCTGAGCGCAAAAATTTTATTTTCTTCCTAGTCAGATTCTCCACTAGAGCCTTGAACTCCTTGAATCGACAAAAAACCTCATCCTTGGTTCTTAGAAAATAAATCCAAGTTTTCCTTGAGTGGTCATCAATGAAGGTAAGGAAATACTCAGCACCACTGAGAGCTTTGATAGACATAGGTGCAGATATCTGAGTGTATCAATCCTAGTACACTCTTGGCCATGTGTTTGCTCCTAGGAAATGTTGTCTTGGCATACTTTCCTAGAGCACTTCCCCTGCATACATCATCTCATTACGTACTCAGATCCAAAACTCCTGTTATAGTGCTCCTAAGAATTCTCAGAGCTCCATGGTGCAAGTGATCCATTCTTCTATGCCATAGTTTGTTCAAGTCCTTGTCTCCATGGCTGCCTATTAGTGCCATTGGTGATTCTATTTGTAATCTATACAACCGATTACTTTTGATCCCGATCTGCACTTTCTTTTTCCAGCTCGGGTGTTTGACGTATACGTTATCCTTGATGCCTTGCCTTGTAGTTGCGACATGGAAAGTAAGTTCATCCTCAATCTTGGTACATGCAACACATTTGTAGCACATAACCGTTCTCCCAATTTTGTCCGAAAGACTATGGTACCCTTCCCTACTGGAGTACACTTTGCCTTGTTCCCCATGGTGATCTGAAAGTTCATCTTCTCTTCTCGATATTCTGAGAAACACTCCCTGATTGTCGTCATATGCCATGAGGCTCCACTGTCTATATACAATACTTCTGATGATGCAGCACTAGTCATACACGCCACTTCTTCTTCCAGCCTGAAAGTTAACATAGAGAAATCGAAATCTCTCTCTTGTGCAATCTTCTGAAATCCGTGTGAGTTCCCTAACGTGGATGCCTTTGCATCTTGGTCTCGACCCATAACTGATTTTCCCTTGTCTCTGATTATTTACTTTGATACCATGTGAAAATTCTATCACTGCAACAACTGATTTACTTTTCCTACTTATTCCACAATAAGTTATTTATGAAATTACTTCAATAAACATTAAAATAAATACGGCTCCATATATCACACAGTAATACATAACAAACATATGCACAAGAATCAACACATTGACACAGTTATTTTGGACGACAATCCCCGGAAAAACCCAATGTGGGAAAACCAATGCAACAAGGGAGGTTTTTATTATTTAGCAATTCTTCAGTACAACAGGGTTCCAAACTATTTTACCCACAGAGAGAAAAAATTCTCCAGCACTTCTCCCAATCCCAGCGTTAGCCCGACAGACCTCTGTGTGGCTCTCAGACCCTTTGCGTCGGCCCCTGCTTGACTGTGTTAACCCTGGGACTCTCTATGTCACCCACGCAGACCCAATTAGTGACTGCACAGTCTCCTACTGCCTCTACGTCTGCCTGAAATGCCCTGCATCTGCCTCTTCTGCCTCAACGCTGATCTCTAGTGACTGATCCCGTCTCTCTGTTCCGTACTTGCTGCCTCCTGACTGCTCACTAGACCATTGGTTCAATTTCTCAGCTAACCCCCTCTAGAAATTGAACTAACTGGTCTCCCTCAGTGTGTTCTCTAAGTGACCCTCAAGCCTCCTCATATACTTTCCTCGCTGACAAATCAACGGTCGAGATTAAGTCCCTAATGAATGGCTAAGATTAGATCGGGCTTGATCCATGACTTTTGGACTATTCTAACACAATTTTATATCAATTCACATTAATATTTTATTTTCCCTAGGTTTAGACTTAGGGTCTTCATTAAAAATATTAATTATTTTAATATCTCCAAAACTGTTTAGAATTTGCCCAAACCCTTTTTGGGTATTGGAGATCTCATGTGCCTTATCCTCTCCACCAATTTTCATAGCTAGAGCGCATTCGATGCTACCTCAAATCAACAAGTAGTGCTTCTCCCATTCTTAGTGCCTCCCCAGTCGGAATATGTATATCCAATCAAGTGGACTGTGAAAATTCCTGAATCTACACATCAGAAACCCCTACTGCAATCGTTGGTTTAACATCTCCTACTTGTTCTTTGCATTAACAAGTTATCTAATTACATAAACATCGATGAAAAACACTATTGTAGCCTACACATATATCAGATCATGAACTGAGATAAACTGAGAGAATCACACAAGGGACATTGTTGTTTTTGGACAAATGTCCCTGGAAAAAACCAATGCGGGAAAACCAGTGTAGCATATAGAGGGTTTGTATTATTAAGTAGATTCTTGAATACAAATAGGGTTCCAATTGTGACTCGCCCAACAGAGAATAACCTAGGCAGAAGTACCTTTATCTGTAGACAGATATTTCAGCAAATCCAACAACTGGATGATCAAACCCCACAGATGACAAATGCTGTCCCCAGTGCTGGGCAACGATGGCTGCTCCAAGCTTTGCGCTGGAATTGCGTCACCTCCTCTAGGCGCTGTGTCACCCTCACAGTGAGCCTCGCTTGCTCAAACAATCGATTTGTTGAATTGCTCCCTCTCCGCCCCACAAAAAAACCCCAGCGCTGCCTCTAAGGGACTACGTCAGCCCCAACAGCTTCTGCGTCACCTGCGTCAGCCCCTCTGGCCTCTACGCCACCCTCTCTGAAGCTGCGCTCTCTCTCCTGGTGCTGCTCTTCCTCTCTCCTATGTATTCTTCAACCTTGGACTGGAGTTCCCTTGCCGAACTGCTCCTCACTGCAACTCAGATCACTTAGCTTGACTTTCTCAGCAAACCACGCCCGAAAAAAATCAAACACTTTGATCTCTTGGTGTATCTCCAACTAACCCTCAAGCCTCCTTTTATACTTCTCCTGTTGATGAATCAACGGCCGTGATCTAATCTCTAATCAACGGATAAGATTAGAATTAGCTTGATCCTCGTCACTTAGAACCTTCTCCCCCATATTTTTATTAATACACATTAATATTTTTATTTTCTTAAGTTTAGACTTAGGAACACATTAACAATATTAATTATTTCAATAACTCCTAATCTGAGTGGAATTTCTCCAAATGATTTTTGGGTTTTGGAGATCTCATGTGTTTTAGCCTCTCCACAAAATTTTGGAGCTAGAGCACATCCGATGCTACCCAAAATCAACATGGACATCATTCCTCTTATCATACTTTAGGCAGTAGTGGACTGTTCCTTGCAAATATCTCAGTATATGCTTGGTTACTATCCAATGATCATGTTTGTGCTCTATTTAGAGCTGACTGAGAACATTCACTGCAAAACAAATGTTTGGTCGAGTATTTACCAAATATATCAGTGAGCCAATCAATTGTCTATACCTTGTTGGATCCACAAGGCTTGATTAAGAACTTCTTAGCTGCCTCAAATTTGTGAGCATAGGGGTTGTCATAAGGTTTGCAATCCATCATGTCAAAAATTTTCAACATTTCGATCACCCATATTTTCCTTGACCTAGGTATATCTCATGAGGTCCTTGCCACACTTCCAACTCCAAATAACAGTGCATCAGCCCTAGATACTTCATATCAAATTCTGCTGCCAGTTGCTTACTACATTCTTGAATACGACCTTCTACACCTCTCATAAGAAGATCATCCACATATAGAAGAATGATTACGAGCTCATCTTTCACAACCTTGATATAAAGATTTGGATCAATAGACTTTTTCGAGAAGCCCAATCTTGTGAAAATTCGCCAACCTCGGATCCTATTCTAGCGAATGATTGTTATTTCTTCTATTTGTTAATTTAATTAAACAAAGTATTTGTGTGCTACAGAAAATAGTGAAACAAATACACTACAACCTTCAGAAAACAAATATTGCGGAATAAATAAAAATGCTAGAAGAAATAGATGCACACACACAAAATACACCGTTATTTTTGGACTAAGTCCCCGAAAAAACTGTAATATTCCTAATTAGCCATGGCTAATTGGAATATTCGATTTTGCTCAATTTTTTCTTCTATAGTTATTTATAAATAAAAAGGTGAGGAAAGGGGAGACATAACTCACTTTTAGAATAATTTCTCTCCCTAGTAGCACAACGTTGTAACTTAAAGGGGAACCAAGGGGGGGCCAAAGAACCACGTAGAGGAGGGGCCCGCGCAGACATTTGGAGGAACTGCACAAATGGAAAGGAACACGTGGCAAGAGAAGGAGCTACGTTGGAGGAGGTGAGCCTTGGGGATGAGAGAGGCCAATGCTATAAAGGAGAGAGGAGCCTCCTCATTTTGTCATTCGATTATGTGCATTCGAGCTAGTCACTTCGGCTTGGAGCACGCTGGTTGTTTAGCTTGTCTGCAACACTGTTTAGTGCATTAAGTGTCTCTGTTCGGAGATCTCACCCTTAGCCCCGAGGGACTTCGAGTGCCTACTCGGGCAAGGTAGTTTTCAGCAGTCTTTTGCAGTGGCATTGATGTTTGGCGTTGAGGGGGAGCTGAGCATTTGAGGATTGCACAGTCTTGAGAGAGAGGGACGCAGTTCTTTTGGAGGCAGTTCCGGATTGGGGGGTTTTGTGGAGGATTTGAGCTGAGAGATTGAGCAAGGGATCAGCCCTTGCATATTGGAGGATTTTGGCAGAGTTTTGGGCAAAGTTGTGGAGGATTCCACTCAGTGGCAGCACAAAGCCTTGAGGGACAACGTAGATCCCCAAGGGGGTGATTTTCCGGGGTCGGCTATTTCAGAAAAGCTTTCTGGGTTTTTCTGGGTTTCTTGAGTAGAGTCTGATTCCAGAGTTTCATCATTTTCTGAGGAGGGGAACAACCCCAAATCCTTATTTGATTTCCAGTAGTAGCAGCAGCACGACACTTCTTCGGCAGCTTGGACGTAGTTCAGAGAGAGGCCATTCCTTTACTATTTTGAGTGTATTTCTTCACTTGCCTTATGCAAGTCGAGGTGCCATTTTTTCGATCACCTCCTGTACTCATTCCATTACTCAGTATAATAAAATGGCTTAGCATTTCTCTTTGCATTTCTTGAGTATCTGCCTATATTTCATGTTTACATTATTATAAATTGCACCACTGTTTTTTTTATCACTTTGAGCTTTCTGGTTACTATACCATTTGTACGTATTTAGTTAGGGTTTACAGGGGTTTAGGGAATATCCCTGAAACGGGATACTACAAAAACCCAACTTGGGAAAACTGGTGTAGCAGCTGAGGGTTTTAATATTATGTGGTAGTGAAAATCAGAGTACAATCTATGGATTCTTAAATTAGCAATCCAAACAGAGAAATAATTAGCAGTAACAACTAGTGAGAAAAATCACTCCACAAGCAATCCCACACTGACCTCAGCGCGAATTGAGCTGCTCCTTGCTCCCTCTTTAGAGTCACTGCGTCAACCTACGCAGTTACTACATCTCACAATCTCGGAACTGCATCTCCTCTCACTGTCTCATCAACTGCTGTCTAGGAAATTGATACTCTTTGCCTCTAGACCCTTTGCCCAGCTTCTGGCTCAGAATCTCGACTTCTACCCAACAAAATTGAAATCTCCCCAAGAGGTCTCTGCGCTACCTCTTTGCAATTTATTCAGCAGAACTAGAAAAGCCTCCTCCAACCTCACTATCTCTGCCCCTCTCTCACTACTTCGATCTCACTGAATCACTTCCGACAACACACAACTGCTACTCTGGAAATCGATTTCTCAGCAAAATCAAACTCTGTAAGTGCGTTCTCCAAGCTCCATCGACTTTCTTCTTATAACCCTCTGTTGAGACTTCAACAACCACAATTAAATCTTAATCGATGGCTAGGATTAACTAGAAATCGATCCATGTACGTTTTCTAGAACATTCGCACCATGACTTAATTAATTATGATTAATTAGTCATATTCCCTAAGTTTAGACTTAGGAAATATTTTAAAAACAACTAATAATCTAATTAAGTCGTCTCTTGGTGGAATTTCTAGAAACAATTTCTGGGTTTTGGAGATCTCATGTATTCTAGCCTCTCCACAAAATTTCGTGGCTAGAACATATTTGATGCTACAAAAACTAACAAATCTTTTTTGGTATGTGTCCATCCTTGGATACCACGCTCTTGGTGCTTGCTTAAGGCCATAAAGTTCCTTCTTTAGCCTGCAAACATAAGTCTCTATATCTCTTACTTCAAATTCCATTGGTTGTTGTATATAGACTTCTTCATCGATAGTACCATTAAGGAATGTTGTCTTGACATCCATTTGATGGATGTTCCATCCCAACAATCCTTCCAAAAAGACCAATGAATGTATAGTTGTATACCTTGCTGTAGGTGCAAATGTCTCTTCATAATCGATGCCTTCATGTTGGGAGAAGCCCCTATCCACAAATCTTGCCTTATATTTATCAATACTTCCATCTACTGCATGTTTAATCTTGTAGAGCCACTTGGAAGTTACCACAAATTTGTCTTCAAACCTAGGTATGATCTCCCAAACTCCATTCTTCATTATTGATTGATATTCTTCATTCATGGCATCTTTCCATTCTTGATGTTTGACAGCCTTTTCAAAGGTGGATAGTTCTACTTCTATTAACTTCGTCATATACGTTGCATACCTTGAATATTTTTTAGGCTTCTTACTTTCCCTGAATGTGCCTTTGGCTGCTCCATGACCTTCGGCATCTAGAAGAGTAGACTCCAACCAATTTGGTCTCTTTCTGTTTTCAGGGATGATCACTGGTTGCACAGGTTCACTAGGACCTTCATCTTCATGATTTGAGTTGTCTTCCTCCTTGTGATTGCACAAAATGTCTAGGCACCACGACAATGACTCATATCGGGGGCTGTCACCCTCATTCCCAATCTCTCCGTTGAAGTTGTCTCCCAATAGAAAATTAATGTTGATTTGGGGTAGCATCTGATGTGCTCTAACCCTCAAATTTTGCAGGGAGGCTTGAGCACAGGTATTCCAAAGAACCCAGAAAGCGTTTTGGGAAATACCACCCAGAAGTGATTTTATTAAAATAATTAATATTTTTAATAGGGTTCCTAAGTCTAAGCTTAGGAAAATTAAAATATTAATGGGTATTAATCTAATCAGGGGTGAAACTTCTAGAAAAAGACATGGATCAAGCCAAAACGATTTGAGCCTTTGATTATGATTTAATCTAGGCCATTGGTTGTCCAACATGAAGGGGCTTGAGGGTTATTTGGAAAACACACTGAGAGATCAAGGAAATTGTTTTTTCAGAAGTGAAAAGTTCTTAGGAAGAAAATCGGTCGAGGAGATCTTTTGCAGCAGAGGGGTTGAGATAGCTTCCGGAGAGAAAGTGAGATTCTTAGCTGGAGAATCATCAACTGAGAGAGGTAGAAAGTGATCCAGTATCCTTGACGTAGAGGTTGATGCAGGGCTAGAAGGGCTACGTAGAAGCAGTGCAGAGGGAGAGAGAGAAAGTCGAAAATCAGAGCAGAGAGTCAGTTTCAGCAACCGGAAGTCGGGGTGTGAGACTGGGAGGCTGAGAGCAGTGACTTTAAGCTATTGATCGATTCCCTAGTTGGGTGACGCTGTGCCTGAGAGGGTTGACGCTGGGACAATGTAGAGGCAGCGCAGAGATAATGCAGAGCCTGCCAAGGGCACCTCATCCAGTAGCTGGAACAATCGAGGCTTTTTCTCAGTGATTGTGTGACGTAAGATCACAATGCTTTTGCCAGTATTTCTCTCTGTAACTGAATAGCCCTGTGAGGTATTTAGTGATGTATTCAGAATTTGCTATTGCTTAATAATAATAAACCCTCAGAGTTGCTGCATCAATTTTCGCGCATTGGGTTTTTCCGGGGATATTTGTCTAAAAATAATAGTGTCCTATGTGTTTGTATTTCCTTGCTCAGTTTCTATGTTTCAGAATCATATTTAATTGGTGTAGGCTGCTTCAATAATTTACTTCAATGTTTCAAGAAGAAATTTGAAATAAGATTGTAATGTAATTTACAATCTAGGTGAAGTAGATTCAGTTGGTTGCAATAGGATTCCTAAGATTGTTAGATCTAGGAATTTTCACATGGTATCAGAGCCAGGTTGATGTGAAACAGGAAAGTACAGATCTAGCACTAAAGCAAGGGCCAACTTGCTGCAGCAAGCAGCTGTTCGAATGCCTTGAGGGATTATGCAATTCTAGCCAGGGGGTTGTATTTTCGTGTGTGTCTCTCTCTGCGTGAGCCGACAAAGAGGTAAGACTGTCGGATCGAGAATTTTCCGAGTCATAGGGAGCTACGTAGAGGCATGCAGAGCTAGAGGGATGCAGTTTTCTGCAAGCCGAGTGTTGGGTAGAAAAGTCATCGGAAGGGAGAAGCAGATCGCATAGTGAGGGAATACTTCCTCAGTGATTTGCTGCCGAGGAAATCAATATTTCTCAGTTACTGGGCAGCAAAGGAGAAGCAGACTTACCAGCTCCATCAGGGAGTGCGTAACAACCTAGGAGCTACGCAGTAAGGAGAAAGAGGGAGTTGTTCGACATTTTTCATGAGATATGGCAACCGGTGGCTTGAGGGATCAAGACAAGTTGGATGGGGTTGCCAACTATGTCACCTGGAAGGCTAGAATGTCCTTCATTCTAGATGAGCATGCCCTCAAGACGTATGTTGATATTGTGGTAGCTGTTCCTGTGGATGCAAATCCGTTGAAGAAGTACAAAACTGAGATGGCAGGCAAAGTGGATGATCCTTGATGGAGTCAAGGATCAAGGATCACGTGGTATGCCACGTTGCTAGCAAAGGGACCACTAAGGAGATGTGGGATGCCTTGGCCACATTGTATCAGGGATCTTCCGAGCAACGAAAGATGTACTTAGATTAGAAGCTGAGATCTGCTCCGATGCAGAAGGGAGAACATGTGGATCCATTCCTCATGAAACTAAAGGAGACCCGTGATGAGTTGTCGACTACGGGGCACACACCTCAGGATTCAGAGTTAGTGAGATTGGCTCTAAATTCTATCTCAGATGAATGGAAAGTCTTTGTCTAGAGTATCCTAGGTAGAGTAGCATTGCCAAATTGGGACGAGATGTGGGCAACTTTGAAAGAAGAAGAGCTGAGGAGAGACCTACTCAAGGTCAAACTTGATGGAAGCAACAACAGCAGTGGGTCAAAGCCCAAAGCAGAGGATGAGGATAATGCAACCCTTGCATTGAAGGGACAACAGGGGCAACAAAGATGAAAGAAGGATGTCTCCAATGTGAAATGTTTTAGATGTGGCGAGATGGGCCACTATGCATCCGATGTCCTTTGAAGAAAAAGGACAAGGATGAGAAGCATGATCCTAAGGTTGTAGCTGTGAAGATTGACTAGGAGGAGTTCGCCATGACAACCGAGATACCTCTAGGAGGGAGGTGGGATAATATAGAACTTTAGTTCGATAGAGCTATAGATGGGCAGGATCCTTGACGAGCCCACCTCTTGGATCATCACCTTGCTACGGGAGCCCATGATCAATAGTAGCAAGATGGAGGTGTTTTCAGTTGGTGCCATGGAGTGTTGATTCCACAAATGTAGTAGTTAGTAGTGCCAGAATGGGAGCAGTGTAGAACAGAGAGGCAACAGTGCGTGGAGACACACTACAGAGCTTTAACATCACAGTAGCTTCAGAAGATAGCGTGGGACTAGGAGCAGTCAAGATTTCGACACCAAGGTGTATCCACTGGATACTTGTCTAGTTTTGGGTCTTTTCAGTTGCTTCTCTCAGCAACTGAGTTGCTATATGGATGCAGTGTTAGCAGTGGCAGTGCTAGCAGCATAACAGATGCAACATTTGAGTGGTAGCAGCAGCAGCGCAGTCGTTGGTGGACAACATGTCAAACATCAGCAGTGCAGAGGACAATGCTTCAAAGTTCAGAGTAAGAGTAGTATGCAGTGGCAGTGTATTGCTAGAGCACATTCCTCGCTAAGAGGGAGTATTGATTTGGGGTAGCGTCGGATGTGCTCTAAGCCTCAAATTTTGCAGGGAGACTTGGGAACATGCATTCCAAAGAACCCATAAAGTGTTTTGTGAAATTCCACAAATAAGTGATTTTATTAAAATAATTAATATTTTAATGGGGTTCCTAAGTCTAAACTTAGGAAAAGTAAAATATTAATGGGTATTAATCTAATCAGGGGTGAAACTTTTAGAAAAAGACACAAGTCAAGCCAAAACGATTTGAGCCTTTGATTGTGATTTAATCTAGGCCATTGGTTGTCCAACAGGAAGATATAAGAAGGTGCTTGAGGGTCATTTGGAAAACATACTGAGAATCAAGGAAATTGATTTTTCTGAAGTGAAGTTCTCAGGAAGAAACTCGATTGAGGAGATCTTTTGCAGTAGAGGGGCAGGGATATCTTTTGGAGAGGAAGTGAGATTCTCAACTGGAGAATCATCAATAGAGAGAGGTAGAAAGTGATCTAGTAACCTTGGGACAGGGGCAGAAGGGCCACGCAAAAGTAGTGCGGAGGGAGAGAGAGAAAGTCAAATATCAAAGCAGAGAGTCAGTTTTAGCAGCCGAAAGCCGGCGTGTGAGACCGGGACGCTGAGAGTAGTGACTCTAGGCTACAGATCGATTCCCAATTGGGGGACGTTGTGCCTGAGAGGGTTGATGCTGGGACAACATAGAGGCAACGCAGAGATAACACAGGGCCTGCCAGGGGCATCTCGTCCAGCAACTGGAACAACCTGGACCTTTTCTTAGTGATTGTGTGAGGTAAACTCACAAAGCTTCTGCCAATATTTATCTCTGTAACTGAATAACCTTGTGAGGTATTTAGTGATGTAATTAGAATTTGCTACTGCTTAATAATAATAAACCCTTAGAGCTACTGCACCAGTTTTCCCGAATTGGGTTTTTCTGGGGACATTTGTCCAAAAATAATGGTGCCCTATGTCTTTGTATTTCCTTGCTTAGTTGCTATGTTTCAGAATCATATTTAATTGGTGTAGGTTGCTTCAGTAATTTACTTCAATGTTTCAAGAAGAAACCTGAAATAATCTTGTAATGTAATTTACAATCTAGGTGAAGTAGATTCAGTTGGTTATAGTAGGATTTCTGAGATTGTTAGATCTAGGAATTTTCACAACTAAGGGGGTAAACCCTACGGAAATGGAATGAAGGAGAAATAGTTGGGAACTAGCCAGTTCGGGAGACACAGTTAAGCCACCAAATATTTGTTTTAGACTTAGCAAGACTTATAGGATTCAATTAGATTTAGAAAATTGATACCAGTGCCTTATGGAGTCAACTATCTTGCTCGAAAATTTAAGATCAAGTAATTGATGAGTAACTGCTACTTGGATGAATAACTATCTTATATGAAATTCAAATCCTAAAACTAATGTGAGATGCAAGAATCTTGGTTAATTTTAGTTAAATGGCTATCTAAGTTTTAACCCTTCGATCCTTTCTATATTGACCCTGATTATGTAGTTAGTGGTAGAGAGAAGATAAGGTGAAGCACACTAAGGTGTGATTAATGATACCTCTCCTGAAAATCTAACATACCCAGTGCTTCTGGCACTGCAACAAACTGTGGCTCTGACGACTGTACGGTCACTGTTTTAAGTACTAATAGAAACAAGCTTCTCAAACAAAGATGGATGGGTACCTCTCTTTCTATCGACCAAGCTTATGCTTGGAAGTAAATTTTAATTATGCAAGACTAACTTAATATGCAAATGCAAGAGATGATTAGAAGATGGAGTTTCCTACTAGCCCTAGGATTCAAATAAAGGCAAGCAAAGTCAAGGGAAGAGCAGTTAGAGGGAGATCAAAGTCTCCTAGAGAAGAAGCAACAGTTGTTGGGCAACAAAATTTCGGATTTACTAGGAAGTCAAAGACAAAGGCTGAGGAAGACTTGATCTTGGAGGGTAGTTGTCTAAGTCTAGGTCATGGTATTCATCAATTGAAAGATCTGAAAAATAAGAAGAGATTTTCGGGTTTTCCCCTCAAGAGGAGGGGTTTTAGCCCTAGCTTGCAGCGTATATACCGTGTCACTATTCTTACTATTTTGGTAGTTGTTTGATGTATTGCACATTGGAATAATAAAGATCAAAGCTAATAAGTAAAAAGGTAACACAAACAGTTATCAAGTTAAGAGAACTAACATATACATTGCCCTATTGAATTCTCAACATGGTATCAGAGCTTTGGTTCTCTCAGGGCATCATGAAGATCTCCTCTACAGTGAAAAAGGTCATCAAGAAGATTGCAAGCCATCTCAAGAAAGGCATCAAAGAGGTATGGAGTCTCATATTCTCTTCAAAGAAGGAATCACTCATAGAAAGGGATGAAGTACTCTTCTTTGCTCTCCCTGGGACATTCCAAGATGAAGACATTGGGGCGATTGATAGCAGTGCATCAAGGCACATGACTGGTCACTCCCACCAATTGAAGACCTTATCAATAGGAAAATCTGCATATTCTGTGGAACTTGGAAACAACAAGAGATATCCTATGAAATGCATTGGATCATCATCCATAAAGCTAGAAGATGGAAGCAACATCCACCTCAACAACATTCTGTTTGTTCCAGTTTATAGGTTTCCCTCAAGCTTCAAAGGGAGCCCCCACCAACTCTCAAAGATAAGTATCTCATGTCTTTTCAGTTTTGGGTTCATGTACTCATTTAGTTTTGATTATATTAAATACTAATCACCTTTCTCCCTCTGTTGTCTAGATTAGGAAAAACATCTGCAAGAAGGAGTATCTCTCAAAACAAGGTTAGTCAAGAAGCAAAGGTATGCTTTGAATACATTAATTGAAAGAATTATTCATTTGATGATCTATTACTAACTTTGTTATGACTAGTTGTATTGAATCTTAGTGATTCTTGTTTGGGTGATTCATCTCTTGATAAATCTACCCACCCCACTCATATTCTTGATTGACTATGTAAAACCCTGGATAGGTTCTGGAGAACCCTAACCAAAGGGTATGCTAATGTGAATGTCTAAAATCCTCAATTGATTAGGAATATTGTGAAATGCTAGTTGAAGTCTTTATTGATGATGTCATGTTTGGGATTTTGGTATGATCGACAAATCCTAACTTGTTAGGATGGAATGATAAGGTCTAAAATCCGAAACCTTTGAGTTTTTGGTAATGTAGTGTTTGTTGTGTTTTACATTGAAACCCTAGCTCATTAGGGTTTGGTGGAATGTAAGACTCTCATATTGTCTTAAAAATGTTTTCCTTAGTACGCGTGTGTTTGTCTAATCAAACACTAGCGTAATCAAGATGATTATGTGTCTAGCTCTTGTTGATATTTGTGAAGTTGGGTTTGACCAACATAAGATATGATATATATTTGCATGATGAAAAATCTAGGCATATATATGGATATGTTCTTTTGGTTAAAGTCCTAGGTTGGACTAGGTCAAATGTATTTATGTTATTAGACATATATGTTGATGTATGGTTATGATTTCCTAGATATGTGTTGACCTAGTCATTAATGGTCATGGGTTTTAGGATTTAATAGGAGTCCATGTCTGAGATTCTAGGATCTTGATGTTTGGAAATCTAGGGCGTTATAGCTAAACCCTAGTAAAGTTAAAATTGTCCAATGTAACAATCCAAGATCTATGTTGAGATTATGAATTTCTAGGGTTTTGGAGTTATACCTTAGTCAAAGTAAAATCTTTGAAATATGATGATTTGAGATATGTGAAAGATTGTTGAAATTTTGAATCTTTGGTTGAAATTTATAATTGGTTGGAAATCTAGGGTTTGCAACTAACCCTAGTGATGACTGGTCATGTTAGTCACTGTTTGATGGTTGATTGAAAATCTAGGAGTTGGAACTAACCGTAGTGAAAGTTGGTCAGGTTAATGACTAAGCTATGATTGACTGTGATTGATTATGTTGGATTTATATGAATCCTTATTGAGAAGTCTAACATATGTTACTTTGTAAATCTATAATTATGTGAATTGTTTCTAGGGTTTGCCATCTGTTGTAGTAAGGTATTTCATACCTTTGGAATACACATTGAAACCCTAGATGGAATGAGAAAGTGTTTTGAAGTAGTCTAGGGTGTGTAACAAAATTCCCTAGCAAGATGTTGAAGAGTATATGTCTCTTGTTCAAACGTCTGGGTATCTGATTTGTATAAAGTTGAAATGCTTCTGTGATTCTGATATGGCTAACATCATGCTTTGGTAGATTTGGTTGTACTTTCTATCTATGCTATGTAGGTACACAATCTTCAACTTGGTGAAGATACTCCATGTAACAAGCATGATGAGGTTGATGATAATATTGATGAAATAAGTGGAAGCCACGAAAAGATTCTCCTATGTCGAAAAGGAAGAAGCTAATCTCCTGGAGGAAGCATGAATAGAAAAGATCTCCCTAAGACTAAGAGGGAGTCCGGATAAAGAGGTGATTCTTGTTTGAGAGAGAGTGACATATATGGTTCTTTGCTTCATGTGTCATGCACTAGACCAGGACTTGTTGAAACTTCTAAGTCTGACACGTTAGAAATCCCTACTGCATTATCTGGTTTATTTTCTCCTACTTGTTCTTTTCATTAACAAGTTATTCATAAATTTAAATACTAAAAATAAACACAAATGTAGCCTTAACTCATATAGATCAACAACCAAAATAACTGAGACAAACACACAAGGGACACGGTTATTTTTGGACATTCGTCCTCGGAAAAACCCAATGCGGGGAAACTGGTGCAGCAGATATGATGGTTTTATTATTATGCAGTTTCTGAATACAACTAGGGTGCCAGAAATGACTCGCCCAACAGAGAATGCCCTCGGTAGTAATACCTCTCCTTGGAGACAGATATTCTTGGCCCTGGCTAATCAATCACTGGATGAACGATCCCACAACAACTATGGCTGCTCCTTAGCTGGAGAACGAAAGCTGCTCCAAGCTTCTCCTCTGCTCTGCGTCACTCTGATAAGGACTCCGTCACCCTCTCAGCTCACCAACGCTCAGTCTGCCCCACGAAAATCTCTTAGCGCTGCATCTTGGCCCTGCGTCAGCTCTGCTAGCCTCTGCGCAGCTACTGAAGCCTTTGCATGAGCTATCAGACCATCTGCGTCACCCACGCTAGCCTCTTCTGCATCTGCGTAGCTCCCAACAACCTCTGTGTAGCACCCACCTGCCATTGCGTCAGCCTCTCCAGGGTCTGCACTGTCTCTCTACCACTATCTCTGCCACTTTGCTATGTATTCTCGGTCCCGCGCTGAACTAGCGCTCGCTGTAATAGATCACTGTGTTGACCACTACTTGTCAACGAACCATAACAGTACACATCCTTTTTTCGCAAAGGAATAGCACCTGATCGACGTGTCCGTGCCGTTCAGCGATCATCATCCGCTTGATCGTCATGTTATAATGTAAATCCATTCTGCATGTGTATAATGTAAATAATCTCAGCAAATCCATGTCGTGTATGTAACTGCCTAGGTAAACCTGCTTTTCTGGTGATGATCTACATTCTAGGAGGTTTTTGTCTCACCGATCCATTCTCAAATGGTCGACAAAGTTTTCCTTCAGCCTTACCCCAAAGTTGGAATGGATTTTGTCATTGGGAACTTAGGCGAGTCCTAGTGTTTTAGATTGAGTCTATGTAAAAGTGATTTGGGAATAATTCTAACTATTTGGTTAGGTTATTTTATTACAAATTGCTTGGTCTGTTGGATTATATTTGTGTCATAGAAATGGGTAGTCTGTGATGGTCTATCACAAATGGGTTTTCCCCCTTGAGATGTAAAAAATATGAAAGTTGTGATGTAAAGTGTCTTGAGGGTTGGAAAAATAATTTATCTCTTAAGTTAATTAATTAAATTTTCTGGCCAAAAGTTAATTAAAATCCTAAGCCAGAAATTTAATTAATTCTAGGTCTTAGGTAAATTTAAATTTTTCGAAGACAAAATTCATTGGTCTTTAAAAATTAAATTTTAAGAGGTCCAAGGACTAAGGTAAATTAACTATTTTGCTAAATTTTAAGCCTTTGGTCCTTGAGGTTAAATCAAAGTCAAAATGTTGAGGAAATTAATTCAAAAATTTAATTTTTGAATTAATTAAAATGCATTTAATTGAAAAATTCAAATTTCCTTAAGAATTTAAAATTTCGACGGATGAGATTAAAAGAAATTTTGATCTTTATCAACAGTTGAGATTGCTTTGATGAGGATCACTCGAATTAGCCATTGGAGGATTTATCTTTAAATAGGAGGTCATTTGTCAGTCAATTGATCTCACCTTTGAGTCATGTGCTAAACGAAAAGTTCTCGTGTAATCTTTTTTTTTTTGATAATAAAGGAAGACTTTGGGGTTAATTTTTCGCCGGTGTTACTTTTCATGGAAATACGTAAGATATGTCATTTTTATGCATAAATTTCTTTTTAGCCATTGATGATAGTTCCTGAAGAGTAATTTGAGAACAGGTATCTTGCTTAGTCGTTGGGGTTTAAGTGATAATCTAAATTTTGAATGTAATAGCGGGTATTTATATTTATCTGAATTTTATTATCATTTTCTTGCTCTATTTTAATGGCTGAATTGAGTCTTGCAGGAAAGTCTTGATTTTTTAGATTATCGGGCGTTCGGGGAAGTTTTCAGTTGGACTAGCCAACTCCCGATCCATGTTTTTTGAAAAGTCTAATTTAATTTGATCGAGGGTTTATCATAAGATTTTTACTGGTGATGCATGAAGGGTTTTGAGCTCAACACCTCTTTTAAAATTCAAAATTTTTTAATTTTTTATGTGCTAAATTGATGAATTTGGCTGTTGAGAGCCTTAGACTATCAGATCTAGGAGCGGATTTGGATTCACGTTCCTCAGATCTAATAGATCTTCCATTCCCACGCATAGATATGTAATTATTTTGGTTTTCTGACTTGAGTTTTTCTAGGTTTTAGTTCTATCATTGTATATATCATTTGAGTGTTTTTTGTTGTCTTGCAGCCACAGATCTGAGGAAGAAATCTGTATAGAGTCCAGATCTAGGTCCTGGAGGGTAAGATCTAGATCTCTGGGGTTCATCAACATCATTTTGCAGGATATTCAAAAGATTTTGTAGTCCAAGGTTTTAAATTTATTTTTTTTTAATCTTGGGAAATTTTTTAAGGGTTTCATTGTTAAATTTGAAGCAAGTGGATTCAACTTTTAAATTGAGATTTCTGGAAATTTCTTAACGAGTTTCTGGGCCACCAGTTTTGCTGATTGGTTTGCTGCTTGGCTTTTTGGGTCCCTGCAAAATTTCAAATTTTTATTTTTTTGAGTTTTCTAGAATTTTTGGGTTTCTTGGCCGTAATCTCCCTTCTCGTTGCTCTTGCTCTTGCTTCCATAAGTCTGTAGCTCCAATTCCCCTCCATTCACTCCACTTCCCATCTATGCTGTGTGTATCCTTCAACCCTCAAACATTGTCCATCAATTAAACTTGCAAATGCACACCATATCGCCGCATCACCTGCAATTCCCACATCTCCAAACCCTACAGAAATTGTTGCCATTCCTCAACCATTACCTGCAACTACCTCTCTTCCTCTCCACGCAGAATCTATCCTTCAATGCTGCCCACCATTAACCCTGCACACTACCTCCATTGTTTTCTGCACTTCTTCCTTGCTCTTGTCTGCTGCTCCTTACTCGTCTGTCCAGGCCTGTTTGCATCCCTCATTATCCATCGAGCTGTCGTCCCTGCTCTTCTCTCCGCAACCTTATTCCTCGTTGGCTTCCTTCTACGAGTTCCCTCCTGCTCCATGTCCTTTGCATCCGTTGCTTTCCCTTCTGTCGTCCACCCTACAAACAAAAAAGAAAAAACTTCTCCTCCGCTACCGTCGCTCTTCCTTGTTGAGGCTCATCGTCCCTCTTTCGCCGTCGAAACTTGTAGAAGTATCCACGCAAAGCACATATGATTTTTGTTTTCCTTTATTTTGTTATCTTTTGTTTGTGTGTTGGTGGCGTTAGTTAGGGTAGATTAGGTTTAATTTTATGGTTTTTTTTTTCTTCGTCTTGATTCATTTAGTTTTATTTTTTATTTGAAATCTAAAACATAAACAAACAAATAAAAAATTTTGATTTCTGTTGTATTTTTTTTATTTGATTTTAATTAACTTTTGTTTTCATTTTTATGATTTTGATTTCGATTTCTTTTTTATTTAAAAATAAAAAAGAAATATTAAAAAATTAAAATCTAAAAATTTTAAAAAGTTTTAAACATTAAAAATCCTAAAAAGTTAATTTTGTGTGACTAGAAAATAAATCGAAATTAATTTTCACATTTAAAGATTTTAAATTTTTATGTAGCCTCTGGCCCATTAAAATTAAAAAAAACATTATTAAGTCAGTTTTATTTGTTTTGGTCACATTTAAAAGAAAGATCTTGATTAATCATTTACCACGTTAAGCCTTGTTTCGTAAAACTTAGCACGTCAAATTTTTTCCCTAAGGACTAATTAAATCGTAAATTTTAAAATTCCTTCTTGATGTCTTTTTGTGCTAAGGGTAAAATCTAAAAGAGAACTTTTGTGGTATTGACAATTTTTCATTTCTCTATAGTTAAATGCGCTTAATTTTTTTTTATCTAAAGGTTAACTATAAGAAAGTGGTAAATTTTCCTAAATTTGGGTCACTAAGCATAATCATTTTAATTCTAGGATTGGAATTGATTAAGATTTAAATTTCATGGTGTTTTAAAGTATTTGGATCTCTAGAAATTTAATTGCTAGAATATCCTGCATTTATTGAAATTGATCGTCATTGCTTGAATTATTTAATGCTTGTTACATGTTAGATATATAGCGAATATTTTCAAGTAATTGTCAAAATACTTTGTTGTGGAATTATAATAGATTGCATATCTTTGTTTCCTAAGTTGAGTATTTGTGAACATTTGTTGACATTAATATTAAACTGCAAAGAAGTTCTTGTTCTCTTTGAGTGATAATTGTATCAGAAAGATTTGAAATAAGCTTGTTGTTTAATTGTAATATTTTCTGGAGTTTATTTTTAAGTCTTCATCCATAAAGTGAACATTTAATTTTGGTGATTGAGGGCTTTTGCGATACAAGTATTTCTAATCTTTGAATCTAACTTCATCCCATCATTTGGTGCATTCGCATATAAGCTAGCTTTGTATGAATAAAATTTACTTCCAAGCATAAGCTTGGTCGATAGAGAAATAGGTATCCATCCATCTTTGCTTGAGAAGCTTGCTTTTAGTAGTACTTAAAATGATGACCTTGCAGTCGTCAGAACCACAACTCTTTGCAGCGCCGGAGGCACCGAGTATGTTAGGTTTTCTAGAGAGGTATTGTTAATCACACCTTAGTGTGCTTCATCTTATTTTCTCTCTGCCAATTACTACGAAATCAGGTTCAACACAGAAAAGGATTGAAGGATTCACATTTAAATAGGCATTTAACTAAAATTAACCAAGATTCTTGCATCTCACATTAGTTTTAGGATCTGCATTTCATATATGATTATCATTTATCTAAGCAGCAGTTGCTAATCGATTACTTGGTCTTAATTTCCCTAGCAAGATCGTTGACCCCATAAAGCACTGTTATCAATCGATTAAAATCTAATAAAATCCTATAAATCTTGCTAAATATTAATTGTTGATTTGGGGTAGCATTGGATCTGCTGTAGCCACGGAATTTGGTGGAGAGGTTGGGGCACATGAGATCTCCAATACCCAGAAAGAGTTTGGGCAGATTCTAAATAGTTAGGAGATATTAAAATAATTAATATTTTTAATGGAGTCCACTAAGTCTAAACTTAGGAAAAATAAAATATTAATGTGTATTAATATAAAACTGCGTTAGAATGGTCCAAAAGACACGGATCAAGCCAAACCTAATCTTAGTCGTTGATTAGTGACTTAATCTCGGTCATTGATATGTCAACAGGAAAAGTATAAGAGAGAGTTGAGGGTCACTTGGAGAGTACACCGGAGTGATCAATCATTCTATTCTCTAGAGTGGGGTTTGCTAAGAGAGATAGAATTAGTGATCGGAAGTTGCAGCTGAGGGGCATTGAGTACAGAGAGATAGAGAGACAGAGATAGTGCCGGGAGAGTAGCGTAGTAGCTGGGGAGAGTGACCCAGAGCCAGCCACGGCTCATGCAGGGCCACGTAGAGGCAGCTGGGAGTTGAGCAGAGGCAACCAGAAGTTATGCAGACCCTCAGAGAGGCCAGCATTGCGAACGCAGAGGGCCAGGGGGCTGACGTAGGGCCTCCTAAGGCTGACGCAGACCCATCTGGGGTGACGTAGGGCCAACGCTGGGCAAAGAGGGGCTGACGTAGTGCAGAGAGAGGCTGACGCTGGGGTTTCTGGGGTAGATTGGTGCTGAGGAGCTACCAGAAGGATTATTTGGGGTTTTAGCCAGGAGATTGTCTCAAACTGAGAGGTATTACTGCCAAGGAAATTCTCTGTTGGGTAGGCCAGTTTCGGCACCCAGATTGTACTCTAATATTGCTTAATAAGAAAATCCTCAGATAGTTGCACCGACTTTCCCACGTTGGGTTTTTCTGAGGACATTGGTCCAAAAATAATGGTGTCATATGGTGTGATTTTTTCTGTTTCCTTTAGTTGTTGATTTGTAATTTGTTGAGCATGCACTAGTGTTTATTTTCAGTATTTACTTTGTAAATAACTTGTTAAGTAACAGAACAAGTAGGTAGGATTAAATCAGATAAAGTGCATGGAGGGTTTCTAACTAAGTAGACTTAGAAACTTCAACATTAATCAAGTACTTGATTGCTTCAATGTGTCTCTCAAATTGGTTGGTTCCCAACTAGTTCTTCTTCATTCCATTTTTCCATAGGGTCTACTCCCCTTAGCCTACTGTAGGGAGACAACTTAAACGGAGAGATTGGGGATCAGGGTGACAACCCTTGATCTGAGCCGTTGCCATGGTGCCTAGACATTCTATGCGACATCATTTTTTGGTGCCGTTGCTGGGAATATTTTATTCTCGGCGTATCAACGACATTTCTTCATCATTCTTCTCATTTCTCATCTCATCATTTCCACCATTCATTAGCCTGTCAAGTGGCACAACATTTCCTGGTGTCGTTTGATCGTTTCATCGCTTTATCTTTTGTCATCTCATTAATCGTTTCATCTACACTTTTAGCACCTGGACATTTCGATTCCTTTCCTGTTTGGGTGGCGACTCCACTTATTCATCCATTATTTCTCAGACAAGAAACCCCCTCTTATATCTAGTTGTTTGCCTTTTGGATCTTAGAGCTAGATTCATGTTCAAGTGGCGACTCCACTTCTTTCATTTCTTACAAGAATTTCTACTAGAAGCTCGCTTCCTGTGGATCTCTTGATTTTCTTGAGCAGGGGTCTCTCTCTAGCATCCATTTGGTTCTTATCCCTTTAAGCAATACATCATGGATGACTTGTTTACCCCGTGTCATTTTACTAATTTTCTCCATGATATGCTGGAAGAGGCCATTCATAAATTACCTTTGTTCTCGGGTGGTGATTCAGTCGTTAGAAAGCATCTATGGAGGGTAACTCATACGATAATCAAATATTGTAGTTCTCCCCAATATAAACATGAAGGTGTCAAAATGCGTTTATTTGCCTTTTCTTTAGAGGGTGATGCTTTGAATTGGTTTCATAATTGCCCTGAAGATTCTTTCACTTCTTTACATGACATCATCAATGCTTTTATAGATAGATATGGTGATCAAGGTAGCTCATCTTGTGCCCCTAACATTATGCAACAGAATGAGAGTGTTCTTGTAAAGGATCCAGCTATCAATGAAAGATTTCAAGACAATTCTCCATATCAGAATGTGCCATCCACTTGTACCGTTGCAGGACGAATCGATGATAGTGGAAAAGCAGGAACAAGTTATCAAATCAGTGTCGACTGTGAAAGGGAGAATGATAAGCATCTTATAGAAGAACTAAAGTAGTTGGTTAAAGACATGCAGTTCAGTCAAATGCCACTGGTAAAAAATATGGAGCTTAATCAAGAAAAATTTATTACTGATTATGTCAAGGATATGAGAAATTTGTAAACTCAACTGGAAAAATATGATGAGGAGATGGAAATCATGAAAATTAAACACTTCGATCATATAGCCACCGTAGTAGAAAAGTGTGCTCAGAATTTGGAGGATATGAGGACCGACATACAAAGTTAGCATGCTAAGGAAATGGAAAACATGAAAGCTATTCATGTCAGGGAAATTAATTCTATACAAAGCAAGTTATTAGCCCTAGAGGAAAATATGACGATCATGGAATTTAATCATTCAAATCACGTGACTGCCATGGAAACAAGTTATCAAGAAGAAATAAGTTCGATTCAGAACAAATTGTCAACTATGGATGGAGAAATGACCATTATGAGATTCGATTATAATAATTAGTTAGCTATCATACAAGCAAATCATGAGAAAGAGATAAATTGTATGCAACATTGCTTGATGACCATAAAAACAGATAATGACAAAGTAATAAAAAATATGGAAGTTGATCAGATATGTCTTTAGAATAAGTTATTGGCCATGGAGGAAAACCATGCGAAGGAAGTCAGTGCTATGAAGGTTGAACACTCTACCTAGATGGATGCCATAACAATACAGGTACAAAAACTTCAACATCAATTAGAGGATGAAAGAAACAAGGAAACGCCAACAGATCATAAGCCTCCCTATCTATTGCAGCAAGCTCCATCTTATTATGAGGTTATCTGTTCCATTGAAAAGTCGCTGATTGAAGGTGACTCGGATAAAATGGAAATTAATAAGAATCAGGTTGATGCTTGGATTTTTGATCCACCTACTGGTCATAAAAGGTCATGTTATAACTCATGATACCTGTGACACTGATCCATCATTCTTGATAGAGCAGATGCAGAATGAAGAAAGACATGTCATGGATATCTTACATACTTCAAAAGAGTTTTGAAGCAGAATGTTCCACGTCATCAGTGATATAGCCTGCCACAAAGAAAAAATGCAAGAGAAAGAGAATGAGAAAGCGATTTGATGCATCATATGGCCGCGAGCAACGTGATTTTTGGATAGGAAAAAGTCTTACCGTATGCAGGATTGGACATGGCACATCTGAGAAATAGCCGACATATTTGTCTGAAAGTAGGCAAATCTTAGTATGCATTACATTGAATGCATCTGATGCCATGGGGCATCTTTGTATTGTATTTCTAACCTTATGCCTTGGTATTTCAGTATTTCATTTTGTAGTTAGATTTATGTTCTCCATGTTATTAGGATAGTTAATAAATGAAGAGCTTATATCTTTCCTGTGCTTAACATTATATGATGATTTTTTGGATGGACGCTACTTATGTTATATTGTGTGTTGCGTGGATGCAGATTCTGGATTCTCACATTCCTCTAGTGTAGCAACGTGTTCCCAAGTAGAGCCAGATGTTGACCACTACGTGTCAATAACCCATAGCAGTACACCCCTTTTTTTCACAAAAATAATAACGCCTGATAGACGTGTCCGCGCTCCGTGCCGTACAACTACCATCATCAGCCTGATCATCATGTTATAATGTAAATCCATTCTGCATATGTATAATGTAAATAATCTTAGCAGATCCGTGTCGTGTATGTAATTGCCAAGGTAAACCTACTTTTCTGGTGATGATCTACATTCTGGGAGGTTTTTTGTCTCACTGATCCATTCTCGAGTGGTCGGCAGAGTTTTCCTTCAACTTTACCCCAAAGCCGGAATGAATTTTGTCACTGGGAACTTAGATAAGTCCTAGTGTTTTAGATCGAGTTTATGTAAAAGTGATTTGGGAATAATCCTAACTATTTGGTTAGGTTATTTTATTACAAATTGCTTGGTTTGTTGGATTATATTTGTCTTGCAGAAATTGATAGTATGTGAGGGTCTATCACAAATGGGTTTTCCCCCTTGAGATGCAAAAAATATGAAAATTGTGATGTAAAGTGTCTTAAGGGTTGGAAAAATAATTTACCCCCTCATAGGTTAATTAATTAAATTTTCTGGCCAAAAATTAATTAAAATCTTAAGCTAGAAATTTAATTAATTCTAGGTCCTAGGTAAATTTAAATTCTTTGAAGGCAAAATTCGTTGGTCCTTAAAAATTAAATTTTAAGAGATCCAGAGACTAAGGTAAATTAATTGTTTTACTAAATTTTAAGCCTTTGGTCCCTGGGGTTAAGTCAAAGTCAAAATTTTGAGGAAATTAATTCAAAAATTTAATTTTTGAATTAATTAAAATGCATTTAATTGAAAAATTCGAATTTCCTCAAGAATTTAAAATTTTGACGGATGAGATTAAAAGAAATTTTGATCTTCATCAACGGTCGAGATTGCTTTGACGAGGATCACTCGAACTAGCCGTTGGAGGATTTATCTTTAAATAGGAGGTCATTTGTCAGTCAATTGATCCGACTTTTGAGTCGTGTGCTAAGCTAAGCGAAAAGCTCTCGTGTAATCTTTTTTTCTGATAATAAAGGAAGACTTTGAGGTTAATTTTTTTTCGGTGTTACTTTTCATGGAAATACTGTAAGATATGTCATTTTTATGCATATATTTCTTTCTAGCCATTGATGATAGCTTCTGAAGAGTCATTTGAGTACAGGTATTTTGCTAAGTGACTAGGGTTTAAGCGATAATCTAAATTTTGAATGTAATATCAGGTATCTCTATTTATCTGAATTTTATTATCATTTTCTCGCTCTATTTTAATGGTTGAATTGAGTCTTGTAGGAAAGTCTTGATTTTTTAGATCATCGGGCCTTCGTGGAAGTTTTTAGTTGGACCAGAGAACTCCTGATCTGTGTTTTCCGAAGAGCCTAGCTTAATTTGATCCCGAGCTTATCATAAGATTTTTACTGGTGATGCATGAAGGATTTTGAGCTCAACACCTCTTTTAAACTTCAAATTTTTAAATTTTTTTATATGCTAAATTGATGAATCTGGTTGTTGAGAGCCTTAGACTATCATATTTGGGAGCGGATTTGGACTCACACTCCTCGGATCTGATAGATCTGCCATTCCTGTGCACAAATTTGTAATTAATTTTGTTCCCTAACTTGGGTTTTAGTTTTATCATTGTATATATCGTTTGGGTGTTTTTTGCTTTCTTGCAACCACAGATCTGAGGAAGAAATCTGTATAGAGTCCAGATCTAGGCCTTGGAGGGTAAGATTTGAAATTTTGGGGTTCATCAACATCATTTTGCAGGATATTCAAAAGACTTTGCAGGCTAGGGTTTTAAATTAATTTTTTTTTTAATCTGGAGAAATTTTTTAAGGGTTTCATTGTTAAATCTGAAGCAAGTGGATTTGAATTTTGAATTGAGATTTCCAGAATTTTCTTAACAAGTTTCTAGGCCACCATTTATGCTGATTGGTTTGTTGCCTAGCTTTTTGAGTCCTTGCAAAATTTCAAATTTTTATTGTTTTGAGTTGCCTGCAAATTTTTGGGTTTCTTGGCTGTATTCTCCCTTCTCATTGCTCTTCCTCTTGCTGCCATAATTCTGCAGCTCCAGTTTCCCCTCCATTCGCTCCACTTCCCATCTCTGTTGTGTGTATCCTTCAGCCCTCAAACGTTGTCCATCAATTAAACCTACAAATGCACACCATATCGCTACATCACCTGCAACTTCCACATCTCCAGACCCTGCAAAAATCGCTGCCATTCCTTAGCCATTACCTGCGGCTACCTCTCTTCCTCTCCACGCAGACTCTATCTTTCATCGCTGCCCACCATTAACCTTGCATGCTGCCTCCATCATTTTCCACACTTCTTCCTTGCTCCTGTTCGCTGCTCCTTACCCCTCTATCCAGGCTTGTCCGCATCTCCCATTATCCGTCGAGCTGCCATCCCTGCTCTTCTCTCTACGACCTTATTCCTTCGTGGCTTCCTTCTGCGAGCTCCCTCCTGTGTCCATGTCCTTTGAATCCATTCCTCTCCCTTTCGTCATCCACCTTGCAAACAAAAAAAACAAAAACCTCCCTTCCACTGCCGTCGCTCTTCCCCATCGAGGCTCCTCGTCCTTCTTCCACCATCAAAACCTGCAGAAATATCCACGCAGAACACATGATTTTCGTTTTCCTTTATTTTATTATTTTTTGTTTGTGTGTTGGTTGGTTTAGTTAGGGTAGATTAGGTTTAATTTTATGGTTTTGTTTTGGTTCATTTATTTTTATTTTTTATTTGAAATCTAAAACATAAACAAACAAATTCAAAATTTCGATTTCTGTTGTACTTTTCTTATTTGATTTTAATTTACTTTTGGTTTCATTTTTTGTGATTTTGATTTTGATTTCTTATTTATATAAAAAATAAAAAAAATCTAAAAAAAATTAAAATTTAAAACCTTTAAAAAGTTTTTAAACATTTAAAAAAACTAAAATGTTTATTTTGTGTGACTAGAAAATAAATCGAAATTAATTTTCACATTTAAAGATTTTAAATTTTTTATGTAGCCTCTAGCCCATTAAAAAATTTAAAAAACATTATTAAATCAGTTTGATTTGTTTTGGTCACATTTAAAAGAAAGATCTTGATTAATCATTTACCACATTAAGTCTTGTTTCGTAAAACTTAGCACATCAATTTTTTTTCCTAAGGACTAATTAAATCGTAAATTTTAAAATCCCTTCTTGATGTCTTTTTGTGCTAAGGGTAAAATCTAAAAGAGAACTTTTGTGGTATTGCCAATTTTTCATCTCTATAGTTAAATGCGCGTAATTTTATTTATTTTTTTAATCTAAATGTTAACTATAAGAAAGTGGTAAATTTTCCTAAATTTGTGTCACTAAGCATAATCATTTTAATTCGAGGATTGGAATTGATTAGCATTTAGATTTCATGGTGTTTTAAAGTATTTGGATCTCTAGAAATTTAACTGCTAGAATATCTTACATCTATTGAAATTGATAGTAATTGCTTGAATTATTTCATGCTTGTTACATGTTAGATATATAGCGAATATTTTTAAGTAATTGTTAAAATACTCTGTCATGGAATTATAATAGATTGCATATCTTTGTTTCCTAAGCTAAGTTTTTGTGAACATCTGTTGACATTAATATTAAATTGCAAAGAAGTTTTTGTTCTCTTTGAGCTATAATTGTATTAGAAAGATTTGAAATAAGCTTGCGGTTTAATTGTAATATTTTCAGGAGATTACTTTTAAGTCTTCATCCATAAAGTGAACATTCTATTTTGGTGATTGAGGGCTTTTGCGATACAAGTGTTTCTAATCCTTGAGTCTAACTTTATCCCATCATCTGGTGCATTCGCATATAAGTTAGCTTTGCATGAATAAAATTTACTTCCAAGCATAAGCTTGGTCGATAGAGAGATAGATATCCATCCATCTTTGTTTGAGAAGCCTGCTTTTAGTAGTACTTAAAACGGTGAACTCGCAGTTGTCAGAGCCACAACTCTCTGCAGCGCTAGAGGCACTGGGTATGTTAGATTTTCAGGAGAGGCATCGTTAATCACACCTTAGTGTGCTTTGCCTTATCTTCTCTCTGCCAATTACTACGAAATTAGGCTGAACACAAAAAGGATTGAAGGATTCACATTTAAATAGGCATTTAACTAAAATTAACGAAGATTCTTGCATATCACATTAGTTTTAGGATCCACTTTTCATATAAGATAGTCATTCATCAAAGCAACAGTTGCTAATCGATTACTTGGTCTTAATTTCCCTAGCAAGATCGTTGACTCCATAAGGCACTGGTATCAATCGTTTAAGATCTAATCAAATTCTATAAATATTGCTAAATGTTAATCAAGTACTTGATCACTTCACTGTGTCTCCCAAACTGGTTGGTTCCCAACTAGTTCTTCTTCATTCCATTTTTTCATAGGGTCTACCCACCTTAGCTTGCTGTAGGGAGACAACTTAAACAGAGAGATTGGGGATCAGGGTGACAACCCCCTATTTGAGCTGTTGTTGTGGTGCCTAGACATTCTGTGCGACGACACACTGGTTTGATTCTCTCAGCAAAATCCCGCTCCAGAAAATCGAACTGATTGATCAGTTTGGTGTATCTCCAACTGACCCTCAAACCTCCTCTTATACTTTCCCTGTTGAGTCTTCAACGGCCGAGATTAAGTCCCTAATCAACAACTAAGATTAGATTTTTCTTGATCCATGTCATTTAGAACATTCTCACTCAGTTTTATATTAATACCCATTAATATTTTAGTTTTCCTAACTTTAGACTTAGGAACCCCATTAAAAATATTAATTATTTTAATATCTCTCCAATTGGGTGGAATTGCCCCAAACCATTTTTGGCTCTTGGAGATCTTATGTGCCTTAGCCTCTCCACCAATTTTCATGGCTAGAGCACATTCGATGCTACCACAAATCAACACTCCCTCTTAGTGAGGAATGTGCTCTAGTAACGTTTCACCATAGAAACATCACATTGATCCTCTGCACCGATACCTGTGCTAATGCTTGGCTTGTTGCCTCACATCATCTGCATTGTTGCTTCCTGTACTATTGCTCATGACACTGCCACTGCCTCTGCCAATGCCACATCTGTACTGCAGCTCCCTCTCAATACGCTGTCTATGCTGCCCCTAGCACTGCCATTGCTAACTGCTGCACTACAACTCAGTTAGCGATAAGTGGGTAACTGACTTGTCCCAAATAATGCCATCCTAGCTAGTGTGGAAGCCACGTGAAACTGAAGCTACCTCTGCTGCTGTCCTATGCTCCCTCTGCTGCCACTGCACTGCTACATACAACTCTGTATCTCTCGCACTACTACACCCTCCACTGCGCTGCCTTAGATTTTTGCGCCCAAGCACTGCCTTGCTGTTCCACTACACTTTGCTCCACCTTGGCATCTGTCATTCTGCTACTGTCATTGAGGGCTCCTGTAGCTAGATATGATCCAAGAGTTTGGGCACCTCAAGCATCTTGCCCCTAGTTTGTAGTCCTCCTGACTACAACTCGATTTCTCATCACCTCTTCTCTAGAGGTGCATGAGCACTCATGGCACAGTCGTCATCAGTCTCAACCTTTTTCTCTGCCTTAGCTGGAGCTACCTTGGAGTCAGAAGCCTTTCCCTTGTTTTTCTTCCTGGGACACTGGGATGCATAATGTCCCAGCTCCCCACAGTGGAAGCACTTCACCTTGGAGATGTCCTTATTCCTCTTCCCTTGTTGTCCCACAAATGCTAGAGCTGCATCCTCCTCTTTCTTGATTTGACTTCCCTTGCCACTACTGCTTGCCTTGGTCAACCTCCTGATCTCTTCTTTGCGAAGAGCTGCCCACATCTCTCCCCATCATGGAAGAGTAGCCCTGCCCAAAATACTTTGGACAAATGTCTCCCACTCCTCGGAGACTGCATTTAGGGCAGTCCTCACCATGAACTCTGGATCCGATGTAGACCCTATGGAAGTAGGTTGGTCACGAATCTCCTGCAATCTGAGGAGGAACGGATCTATTTACTCTCCCTTCTGCATCTGATACGACCGCAACTGATTCTCCAATAACATCTTACGCTGCACGGAAGTGCCCTGATAGAAGGTCATTAAAGTATCACACATCTCCTTTGCTATGTTCTTTTCAACAATATGTGGTATGACATAATCTTTGGCCTTTTCTAGGATCATGTACTTCGCCCTCGCCATTGCATCCTCATGCTTCTCATTTTCAGCTGGGTCGACCAGGATAGCCACGGTTCTCAAGGCAAAGTCCTTGATGTGATGTTGATCCAGGATTGCTAGGTTCTTCGCCTTGCAGATGACAAAGTTGGAAGCCCCGTCCAACCTGTTCTGATCCCTCAGTCCGTTCACTGCCATTTCCACTGCTATTCTAGAATCCCTCTAAGTTTCAACTTCCTTCTTGGAAATCTCCCTCTAAGTCTTAATTTCCCTGTTGGAAATCCTCTCGCCAAATGTCGAGCCACTCCTCTCCAATCCTCCTTGCAACTGCAATTCGGATCTAGATCTCTTTGCTAGAAATCCGTCAAGGTAGCGACTCCCTCTACCTTGGTTCTGTCCCCTTAGGTATTATTCTGCACCGACAGAAACAACACTCCACCAGCTTCTCAATCACAATCTGGCCACAACTCCCCAAGCCTCGACAACTGAAGAAACTGAGCCTTTCAGGCTTTGCACAATCCCGACAATGGGAGAATATGCTCCTTCTGGCCACAACGTCGATCCTTCCTGGCTGAGAAAGATGATCAGGCACTGCATAGGTCTGATCTTCCCCTCTCTGCCTCTGCGTTGACTCCCCTCTTTGCTTGAAATGATGACGCAGGCCATCTACGTCACTTCTTCTCTGCTACTTCTTCTCTGGAACAACGTTGTCTCTTGGGGCAACGACTATTGTTGCAAATTCTCCAGATTACTGTTGGTGCCTTCAGTTGTCGTGTGATTTGCAACCCTCTGATACAATGTTGAAATTTCTAAGTCTGACACATTAGAAATTCCTACTACATTATTTGGTTTATTTTCTCCTACTTGTTCTTTTCATTAACAAGTTATTTATAAATATAAATACTGAAAATAAACACAAATGCGGCCTTAACTCATATACAGATCAACAACTGAAATAACTGAGATAAACACACAAGGGACACCGTTATTTTTGGACAATTATCCCCGGAGAAACCTAATGCGGGAAATTTGGTGCAACAAATATGAGGGTTTTATTATTATGCAGTTTCTGAATACAACTAGGGTGCCAGAAATGGCTCACCCAACAGAGAATGCCCTCGACAGTAATACCTCTCCTCAGAGACAGATATTCCGACTGATCAATCTTCGAATGAACGATCCCACAACAACTATGGAAGCTCCTTAGCTGGACAATGAAAGTTGCTCCAAGCTTTTCCTCTGCTCTGCTCACTTTGATAGGGACTGTGTCACGTTCTTAGCTCACCGGCACTCAGTTTGCCCCATGAAAATCTCCCAGCGTTGCGTCTTGGCCCTGCGTCAGCTCTTCTAGCCTCTGCTCTGCTCACTTTGATAGGGACTGTGTCACGTTCTTAGCTCACCGGCACTCAGTTTGCCCCATGAAAATCTCCCAGCGTTGCGTCTTGGCCCTGCGTCAGCTCTTCTAGCCTCTGCACAGCTACTGAAGCCTCTACGTGAGCTCTTAGACCCTCTGCGTCACCCACGCTAGCCTCTTTAGCCTCTGTGTAGCACCCAACTGCCTCTGCGTCAGCCTCTCCAGGCTCTGCGCTGTCTCTCTGGCACTATCTCTGCCTCTCTGCTATGTATTCTCGGCCTCGTGCCAAACTGCCCCTCGCTGCATCAGATCACTGGTTCGATTCTCTCAGCAAAACCCTGCTCCAGAAAATTGAACTGACTAATTAGTTTGGTGTATCTCTAACTGACCCTCAAGCCTCCTCTTATACTTTTCCTGTCGAGTCTTCAATCGTCGAGATTAAGTTTCTAATCAATGACTAAGATTAGATTTGGCTTGATCCATGTCATTTGAACATTCTCACCCAGTTTTATATTAATACCCATTAATATTTTAATTTTCCTAAGTTTATAGTCTAGACTTAGGAACCCCATTAAAACTATTAATTATTTTAATATGTCTCCAACTGGGTGGAATTTCCCCAAACCATTTCTGGGTTTTGGAGATCATATGTGCCTTAGCCTCTCCACCAATTTTCATGGCTAAAGCACATCCGATGCTACCTCAAATCAACAGGATTAACAACTGTAAGTTTGAGTGAAGGCCATGCGCAGGAAAAGGAAACTAGAGAATGCATTTTGTAATGCTGCTAAAAGAAAAAAAGTAGGATCCGTTTGCGGAATATGTTGCGAAGCAGTTTTGTTAAGGAAGTTGTTGTCTGGCTTTTTGAAGAACTGATGAACCCTACAGTGATACGTTGTGATAACACAAGTTGTATTCGTTTGTCTGAGGACCCAGTGTTTCATGGGAAGGAAAAGCATATCAACAACAAGGATCGCTGTATACGAGAGCTAGTGCAAAATAGTCTGGTGCTGCTATAGTATGTCTCCACTGATGAGCAAGTAGCTGACATATTGACAAAATCACTTCCAAACATGAAGCTAGTATACTTAAGGGACAAGTTGGGTTGGTGGATTTGTCCTCTTGGATTGAGAGGGAGGGACAGACACAAGCATTCATGTCTTCAATTGGGGAGAAAGAATGGCGATTTGGGTAACCATTTGGCATTCGTACTATTTGAGAATGTGGTAGGGCATTCAAGGTAATAATAGTCGTGGACTGATATTCTTTGAGGATTAGCTACCCAAGATAAGAATAGTCCAGCGAGAGGTCATACTCTGGGAACACCTAAGTGGGGTGTGTACCTTGGAGAGACAATGATGTTGGTGTCTACACATCATTGGTCTCGCCAACATTGTGCTCTCATCTTGTGGAGAGATAGAGCTATTAGTCAAGGTCCTTTCTATATAACAATGCTGGTCATTATGATGCTAGACAAATGGGTTACCAATCCGACTCTTCTTATGAGATCTCTTCAGATTGATAATGACCATGTACCTTCTATGAATATCTCCATAATTAAGAGGGAGAGTTGAAAAATGTGTAACTAGGTTCGGTCTTCATTAGTATGAAATGTATTCTTGTATATATAAAAAGAAAAAGAAATTACTATTATTATTGGTGCATGGGTTTCATGCTCAAGTTCTTTTATTTTATAGGTCAAGCACCTGTTGAGTGCTTCTAGGGTTTGTCCTAGGTTTAAGAGTCATTGTCATATATGGAAAATCCTATGGGCACATTGTAAATTGTAAAAGAAATTTTATTTTGTCTTGAAAATATCAAAATACCTTCAAGATCAAGTCGACCTACATGAGTTGTCAAGTTGGCCTAAGTGAAGAGACATGTCCACCTTTGAAGGAAGCCTATATATAAGAAGAACTCATTCTCCATTTGGATCATTCACTTACTCATCTATTGTACGAAATCTAGGCAGCAATTTCTTTTGGGGCAGTACGAAATCTGGGCAACAGTTTTTTCTGGGCAACAGAATCTTCTGGGGCAGTGCAAAGTATAAGCAGCAGATTTTGTTGATTTCTGGTAGCAATGGATGTGCTCTAAGTCTCAAAATTTGCAGGGAGTCTTAGACACATGCATTCTCCAATACCTAGAAATCAAAATCGTTTTGGGAAATTCCACTCAGAGACAGTTTTATTCAGTGTTACTTGGGAGCGGGAGCGAAAACGAAAGCGGGAGCGACATTTTCAGAAGCTCCCTGTTTGGGAGCGAATCCCGGAGCGTTTTTTTTATATATAATATATTATATATATATTATTTATTTTTTTATATTTGATACATATATGTCACAAAAACATGTAGAAAATGAATTTAGATATAAAAAACATAAAAAACCATAGATTGAACCATATAACAACAATCATCTAGAAGTTATAATCTTCATCAACCACGTCCACAAGTTAGTAACATAGTAACATACAACATATTGAGTCTCATGATTCATTAATCTTAAAGTTTCAAGCTTTCAAAATTCAATATATAACATTTATCATCATTGATCACCAAAGTTGTACTTGTAAGCTAAGTGTAACCATTACAACAAATAATATCTAACATGAAATGAAATGTTATAAAATGAAATGAAATGAAACAACTTTCAACTTTCATGAAGCATCATATTCATAATTCATTACTAACGAGTTATAATTGCCAACTTCAAACTTAAATTTTCATATATTGTTTAAAAAAATATCATAATAAATATGAAAAAGTCAATAGTTATAAAAGCTACCAGAAACTAGAAAAGAGAAGTAAATCTATTATCTATTTCTTATGCTTGGGCCATTTGCCACCACGAGAAATGTCTAATTTTTTAGTCTTGTTGGAAAATCAGGATCTTTGTCATTAGTATCACCCTCTAAGCATTAATATCCAAAGGTATCTTTGTCATTACCTCTGTATCTGTAGAGGGATCTTTGTCATTAATATCACCCTCTAAGCATTAACATGAGATAGAAAAATCATAGCATGTCAAGTCAAGATTTTGTTTGAGTGATGCGTACATTTTTAGGAGGGTCATGATAGAGGAGTTGGACAACCAATGTCACTAACATCAAGGTACATAGAGGGATTGGTGCTCTTGATTAAATACGAGTACCATACCCTAATACGTGACAAAATTCAATGGAAACATTGCAATCCCCCAATCCTAAAATCCTGAAAAATTGATAAGTCTGCTGGATTTTGAATGAAATCTAAAATTCTACTTTCTCCATATGAAATCCAATGAGGCCAGAACCACTCTCAAACATCCTGAGTCATTTCATAGTAATGTTAAAAATTTAAGTAAAAGGATGAAAATGAAGATTTCTTAAACATTACCATGAATAGCATATCAATACTATGGCCTAGACTTGATCATTAAGCTGCCCCACTAAAAAATTATTTGTTTTTTTAAAAAAAAAATTGCATTTCGAACATTACTACAAAAAAAATTGCAAAAAAGGCACAACGCTCCCAAAAAGGCAGGGAGCGATTTCGGGAGCGCGCTCCCGAGTTGCTCTCGCCCGGAGCGTGGATTGGGAGCAGGATCCGGGGGGGGGGCATTCCCCCACAACACTGGTTTTATTAAAATAATTAATTATTTTTAATGGGACCCTAAATCTAAACTTAGGAAATTGAAATAATTAATGGGTATTAATCTAAACTGTGGGTGTAACTTCTGGAAGAAGACGAGAATCAAGCCAAAATGATCTAAGCCATTGATCAGAAGTTAATCTAAGCTGTTGGTTGTCCAATAGAGAGATATAAGAAGAGGCTTGAGGGGCACTTGGAAAACACATAGAGAAGATCAGAAGCTCGATTTTCTGAAGCAGAGTAGCTGCCGGAGACAATTTCGATAGTGATCTTTTGCAGAGAGTGGCAGGGTTAGTATCCGAAAGGAGATCTTTCCCGGTTGGAGAATACTCAGCAGAGAAGGCAGAGAGAGATCTAGTAGTGGCAGCGCAGAGCTAGAGAGGCTGATGTAGGGCCACGCAAAGGCAGCGCAAAAGCCAAGAGGGAATCTGAAAATCAGCTGAAGCAATCAATTGTAGAAGGCGCTAGCCGGGGTGTGAGTCCGGGAGGTGAAAACCGAATTTCTTGAGCAGCAGATTGATCAGCTGAAGGGGTGATGTTGTCCCCAGATAATTAAATTTTTGTGCCAGGGAATAAATGAATGTTGGTTGGTTTATGGTTCCATGGTGGTACCTGTGTGCATGTTGAATTGATTTGACCAAGCAATTACCTAAAGGCCAAGCTATTTTCACAAAGGAGGATGAGTCTCTTAGCTAGGTGCCAAGGAGGATACATTTTGTGAAAACGAGCTCTGTCCAGAATTGACGCTGAACCCGTTAACCCATTTGGAGATCAATTCCTGTAGTAGTGAGACCACTTTTCTCCAAGGGTTTGAGTGCCATTGATCCACAAATTTTCCAGGAGATAGAGTTATGCAGGAAAGAGTGCCAATTTATTTGTGCTTCATAAGGACGAGTTATTCATTGTCAGAGATCAAACCTGTGCCTATACGTTGATGCAAGGGCAAAGTTTGCTTAGCTGTGGTCAACAATCAAGTATGCGAGGACTTCCGGAAGAGAAAAGACACGATTGTTCGTGCTGAGATCGAATATTGCCATCTTCAGACTTGTCTAATGTGGGCCAAACTTTGAAACAAAGAGTGTTCCAGGTCTGATTGATTTTCCTCCTGAAGTTTTCTATTGAACAATTTAACGAAATATATCAACGAAGTTTTTTGGCATATCTTAGCTTGGTACTGTGGTGTGGCCAAGTCCACCACTAATAGAATTATCTCTGCTATCCAAAATACCTGAAAAGAAATTTAAAATATAACCAGTGTTAGTGGGCAGAGCAATGTGGTATTGCTGGTATAAAATTGCCGTACGGCTGTAACTTGCAAACTGTAGTTGCAGAAGGTTGAGTGTTGGATGCAGAACGAAATACATATATACACCTATGAAATGAATGGTAGGGACAGAGTATTGTTGTCTTTATTTATTATAAATACTGCCATGTACTTTTTTTGCTGAGTCTTGCTATAGAACTTTGATGTGTGTTATGAGGTTGGTATGTCAATGAAGTGTTGTTGCTGTCAATAAGGGTATAGTACAGTGAGATAGTTGACCATTGTCAGTTGTACATTCATCTTTGTATGTTACCACCCGTGTATGGTGCCATGAGTTTTGATGCCTATAGTAGTTAGACTAGATGTCAGTATTGAGTGAGAGTGTGAAGGCAGAGTTGCACTGGAAAGAGATTGCTGCTACATTGCATCAAAACTTGATCTTGAAGCTCAAAGAGTCTATAGTTGTTGTAGCCTTGGACATGTTGCTATAGGGTGCTAGTACAGTCTGCTACCTTTCTTGCTATACATAAGGACAGATATAATTGTCTAGCCATTGCTGAGTTGAGTGAAAGGTTTTGCATGTATGTTGTCACTGAGTGTTGTTGAGAGGGTGTCTTGAGAGAATTATTACAGAGTACTTGAAGCACATGTTAAATCAACACAGCAATACGTCAATGGACTGTAATCTAGACCAAAGACCAAAATAAAACAGCAAACCCTTCTCAAAAGGGGTTTATGTCATTTTTCAAAAAGAACAGCCAAGGGATCTGCAGAAAGAGCTGGAGATTGAACACAAAATCCTTGCACTTGGGACAACTTTAAAACACATGAGGGTCACCGGAAAAGTCATTTTCAAACTAGATGAACTGGATGCACTGATTTTCAAAGTGAACCAATTAGAAGGGAAGAAACTAATTTGGGCTCTAAAACCATCTATGTTTGCTCTCATACACCATAAGTTCTTGGAGGAACCTTGTGAACGGGTCAAAATTTCAGTTGCATCTTGTCTTGGCAACATCATGAGACTAACGCACCTATAGCTCCTTACAATGATGATTTCATGAGGAGAGTTTTCAAGCTAATGGTAGAAACCTTGCGAGACTTGGATAAATCCATGGGTCCTACATTTTAGAAGAAGCTTCAGGTTTTGGAAATTATGGCCATGACTAGGACTTATGAAATCATGTTTGATGTAGAGTGTGATGGTTTGATCTTGCAAATGTTCCAATGCTTTTTCAGCACTAGGAGACATCATTGTGACTCAGTCAAACAAACATGCAACCCATCTTGTCATCATGTATGGGATGCTGTGATGCCGTTTGCCGGAAGTTGCAGTCTCGATTGTTGTCCATTTGAAGGAGAGAACAGTGGGTTCACCTGTTGGTTGAGCAGAACATAAATTTGCTCAAGAGGCAGTTGACTAGGGAGGAATAGTTGGGAGTTGATGGGAGATGCAGTGAGAACGAGTTAAGGAGAAAGTGTTTTTGCTTCATCTACAAGGAACCTTGGGGAATTTGTTCATTTGGGGTAGCATTGGATGTGCTCTAAGCCTCAAATTTTGCAGGGAGGCTTGGGCACAAGTATTCCAAAGAACCCAGAAAGTGTTTTGGGAAATTCCACCCAAAAGTGATTTTATTAAATTAATTAATATTTTTAATGGGGTTCCTAAGTCTAAACCTACGAAAATTAAAATATTAATGGGTATTAATCTAATCATGGTTGAAACTTCTAGAAAAAACCATGGATCAAGTCAAATCATTTCAGCCTTTGATTATGTTTTAATCTAGGCCGTTGGTTGCCCAACAGGAAGATTTAAGAAGGGGCTTGAGGGTCTTTTTGAAAAAACACAGAGATTGAGAAAATCGATTTTTTGAAGTGAGAAGTTCTCAGGAGGAAAATCGATTGAGGATATCTTGCAGTAGACGGGCAGTGAGAATTTGGGAAAAGGAATTTTCATAGAGTACCAAGCAGAGAGAGAACAGGTAGACGTCCAGAGGAAGGTTGACGCAAAGGCAGCGCATTCAGTGAGGGGAAGTTGAGTTTTTGCTGAGGGAAGTCGAAGTTCAATTGCCAGAGGCCAGGGTGTGAGTCTGGGAGGCAAGAAAGTCGATTTCTCAGCCAACAGAGGATCTAGAGCAGAGAGGTAGCATAATACCTAGGAGGGGTGATGCAAAAGCTGCCCAGGGTGACACAGTTTTGCGCAAAAGCCACGCATAGGGTGATGTAGAGCCTCCAAAGTTGAAGGATCAGTCACTGATTCTCCAGTGACAGGGTGAGATCATTTGACCATTCTTTTCTTCATTATTCTCTCTGTAAAGGATTGCTAGTTTCTCATCCTAGAATTGTACTCAGAATTTCTCCTGCATAATAATAAACCCTCAGAGCTGCTGCACTGGTTTTCCTGCATTGGGTTTTTTCCGGGGACTATTTGTCTAAAAATAGTTGTGTCCTATGTGTTGTATTTTTCATTCTTCTTAGTATTTTGTTTGTGCATATATATAAATTAAGTGTAGGTTGCAGATGTATTTACTTCGAAATTTACCATAGAAGACATTTAATAACTTGTGTGATTTAATCAAGTAGGAGGAGTAACATCAGATTGCTGCAGTAGGGATTCCAGTGTAGGAATTTTCACAGACTTGACCACTCATGCTCGAGTGACACGAAGGGGATGACAGAGGTAGATTAGTGGGAGACTCATTTTGACCTTACAGATGAGGATTCTTCTAAAGAGCATCGAGGGGCATTTGAGGATGATGGCAATAGCCATGATATGCATAGCTATCTGGTGAATAGGTTTGATGAGAAACAAATTATTCCCATACGGGGAGGAGACCAAGGAGATGAGCTATCAGTAGAAATCCAACATGGTGAGCACATAGAGGAGCTTGAGATGACCTATAGAGATGTTGACAACAACCCAAATATACATCCATGTTCGATGAGTTAGCATGTGCGGCACACAATGGAGCACAATATGCTAGATGGGCCATTTTTGGAGAGTCAGCTAGTGGCTCATATTAAACCCATGATGGAGGAGTATGAGCAACAGTCCCTGGGGCCATCCATTGATGAGGGGCATACCGATGTGTAGGTTGGCAGTAGGATGGTAGTATTTGTAGACATTGGTCATCAGGAGGCGTTGAGACCTGACAAGATAGTTTTGCAGGTGACAGGTGCACTAGTGGGGCATGGAGTTTCTGGCTAGATAAGGGAGGCTCTTTTGGAGATAGTGGTGCATCCCTCTTTGGGTCTACACATTGACGAGGTGCAGGTAGATGCAGTGGCAGCTAGAGTATTTCCTGGCAGCAATCCTCTCTAGTACAGAGATAGGGCATGCAACATGACTTGCACGCTTATAGTGAGAGAGGCAGGGATTCCTAGACATATTTGGTTGATTGGTTGGGCAGAGCTGCATGAGTTTAGCATGGTGCAACATAGTACATTCGTACCATATATAGGTGCACATGCATTTGATCCTTCCCACGGGATAGATTGGTGTTGGAATTTCTAAATCTAACTGTTAGAAACCCTTCATGTACTTCTCTGATTTATTTTTGCCTACTTGTTCTGATTAATTAACAAGTTATTTGCCATGTAAATACTGAAAATAAATACAAGTACATGCTTAACACATTACAGATCATCAACTGAAACTAAACAAGCACACAAGTGACACCGTTGTTTTTGGACCAATGTCCCGAGAAAAACTCAATGTGAGAAAACCGGTGCAACTATTTGAGGGTTTTATTATTATGCAATTTCTAAATACAATTTGGGTGCCAAAACCGGCTCACCGAACAGAGAATAATCTTGGTAGTAGTACCTCTCTACTCGGAAGCAGATATTCTAGTTGAAACCCCGGATAAACACTCCGACAGCTCCTAGCTCCAATTTGCCCCACGAAAACCCCAACGTCAGCCTCTAGGGACTGCGTCAGCCCTTTCTGGCCAAGCGTCTGCCCAACATCACCCTATCTCGCCCTATGTCAGCCTCTGGAGGCACTGCGTCAACCCTTAGAGCCTCTACGTCACCCACACTGGCTTTCTAAGGCACTGCACAGCTCCTGGCTGCCTCTACGTGAGCCCTGGCTGGCTATGCGTGAACCTTTGGTTGGCTCTATGTCCCTCTCTCCCAGCTTCTGCGCTGATCCTCCTGGTGCTATCTCTGCCTCTCTGCTTTTGTATTCACTACCCCTCAGCGACAACTTTGATCACTCTTTCGACTTCCTCAACAAACCCTATCCTAGAAAATCGAAATCTTGATAAACTTGGTGTGTTCCAAGTGACCCTCAAGCCTCCTCTTATATTTTTCTCGTTGATAATTCAACGACCGAGATTAAGTCCCTAATCAACGGCTAAGATTAACTCTGGCTTGATGCATGACTTTTGGACCCTTCTAACACAGTTTTATATTAATTCACATTAATATTTTATTTTCCCTAAGTTTAGACTTAGGGACTCCATTAAAAATATTAATTATTTTAATATCTTCCAAACTGTTAAGAATCTGCCCAAACAATTTCTCTGTAATGGAGATATCATGTGCTTTTGCCTCTCCACCAATTTTCGTGGCTAGAGCACATCCGATGCTACCCCAAATCAACACTCCCTCTTAGCAAGGATTGTGCTCTAGTAATAATTCTCACTGAGCATCACCCTAATCATCCGGCATCGGTCCTTGTGCTAATGCTAGGCCTGCTGCCCAACATCCTCTCCACTGCTGCATCATGTACTATTATGCATGACCCTATCACTGCCAATGCTGCATCTGTACGACAACTCCTGCATTCATGCTACAGCCCATGGCCCTACCACTATAACTGTGGCATCTGCACTGCAACCCCTCTCATCATGCTGCCCATAGCACTACCACTGCTAACTGTTGCATTGCAACTTAGTTACTGAGAAGTAAGTAATTGATCTCCCAACTCTGACATCTCTATCAGGGTAGAGACACCCATGAGGCTAAAAACTCCCTTTGTTGTTGAAAAGTGCTCCCTCTCTGACCTCTGCGCTGCTGCAACAACCCCCTGCATCTCGCATTGTTGCACACCTTTTTGTGCCATCCTGCGCTGGTGCAACACTCCCGTGCCTCTCACACTGTTGCAGCTTGCTAGCCTCACGTTGTCTTGGGAATCCTGCACTGTAGCTCCCTCTATCTCTCCATCCTCGTCCGTCTCTACTGACATCTGCCAACACTCCTACTCCTCTTCGAGGCTCTCGTAGCTAGGAATAATCCAAGAGGCTGGGTACCTCGAGGATCCTGTCCCTCGTCGCCTTTAGTTTGTCTGATTACAACTCCATATCTCCCCATTTCCGCTCAAGTCGCATGTGAGCACTCATGGCACAGTCATCATCTGTCTCCAATTCCTTCTCCGCCCCTGCTGGCGCAACCTGGGTCTCGGAAGCCTCTCCCTTGCTCTTCTTCCTCAGGCACTGGCTCGCATAGTGACCCAGTTCCCCACTGTTGACGCATTTGACCTTGGAGAGGTCCTTCTTCTTCCGTTTCTCCTGCTTTCCCTCAGATTCTAGGGCAACATCCTCCTCTTCCTCCTTGGTCTTGCCCTGTTAGGTATTGTTCTAGCTAGAGTTCCCCACCAACTTCACTCTGCAACTTACCTACAGCCTCCTAAGCCCCAACAAATTGAAGGTTAGAGCTTCTAGGCTCTGTGAAATCCCGACAATAGCAAAATCCGCACCTCCTGGCCACAGGCGTCAATCCTTCCTTACTGAGAAAGATGATCGAGCACTACGTAGGTCGAGTCTGCTCCCTTCTGCCACTACGCTGATCCTCTTCCTGGCTCAAACTTGATGATGCAGGCACTGCGTCACCCCTTCCTTGCTGCTTCTCTACTAGGAACAACTTCTGTCACTCAGGGCAACTGTTTTCTGCTGCTGCTGCTCTGCTCGCTGATGTCCTTTGTTCTCTTGTGATCTGCAACCACGCTCTGATACCATGTTGGAATTTCTAAGTCTAACTATTAGAAACCCATCATGTACTTCTTTGATTTATTTTTGCTTACTTTTTCTGATTAATTAACAAGTTATTTACCATGTAAATACTGAAAACAAATACAATTACTTGCTCAACACATTACACATCATCAACTGAAGGAAACAAAACAAGCACATAAGTGACACCGTTGCTTTTGGAGCAATGTCCCCGGAAAAACCCAATGCGGGAAAACCGGTGCAACTATCTGAGGGTTTTATTATTATGCAGTTTTTGAATACAATCTGGGTGCCAAAATTGGCTCACCCAACAAAGAATAATCTAGGTAGTAGTACCTCTCTCCTCGGAAGCAGATATTCCGGTTGAAACCCCGGATAAACACTTCGACAACTCTCAGCTCCAATCTGCCCCACGAAAACCCTAGCTTCAGCCTCTAGGGATTGTGTTAGCCCTTTCTAGCCCAACGTTTGCCCAACGTCACCCTAGCTTGCCCTGCGTCAGCCTCTGGAGGCACTGTGTCAGCCCTTAGAGCCTCTACATCACCCGCGCTGGCTCTCTAAGGCACTGCACAACTTCTGGCTGCCTTTGCATGAGCCCTGGCTGCCTTTGCGTGAACCTTTGGCTGGCTCTGCATCTCTCTCTCCCGGCTTCTGCGCTGATCCTCCTTGTGATATCTCTGTGTCTCTGCTTCTGTATTCACTACCCCTCAACTGCAACTCTGATTACTCTTTCGACTTCCTCAGCAAACCCTGCCCCAGAAAATCGAAATCTTGATCGACTCAGTGTGTTCTCCAAGTGACCCTCAAGCCTCCTCTTATACTTTTCTTGTTGACAATTCAACGACTGAGATTAAGTCCCTAATCAATGGCTATGATTAACTCTGGCTTGATCCACGACTTTTGGACCCTTCTAACACAGTTTTATATTAATTCACATTAATATTTTATTTTCCCGAAGTTTAGACTTAGGGATTCCATTAAAAATATTAATTATTTTAATATCTCCCAAACTTTTTAGAATCTGCCCAAACCATTTCTGGGTATTGGAGATCTCATGCGCTTTTTCCTCTCCACCAATTTTTGTGGCTAGAGCAGATCCGATGCTACCCCAAATCAGCAATTGGCAGGAGATTATGAGTTGGTATCCTGTTGGTGGCATGATATTCTTAGTCAGGAGCATAGTGCAATAGGGACCCTTAGACACGAGGAGTACTACATGCTCCAGTTAGTGGTGGGAGGTAGGCCAACAATTTTCCAACGCTTCAAGCCTGCATCGACATAGTGGGATTGACCTTGGCCTATGCTAAGGGTTGGATTGGAGAGAGGTGATGAGTTGGTATGCGATTAATGGAGCAACATTCATAGCCAAAGCTATAGCACAATAGGAACCATTGATGCTTGTTCTAGGTGGCATTGGGATCCAAGAGGATTTGTTGATGGCAGTTAGAGATTGATATGGGATATAGGCATTGAGGGGCCCATTCATGGTGGGTTGACACAAAGGCATAACATTACTCTGTGGTTTGTATGGGATCTATGAATTGAGCCTCAGTTGCATTGGGCCACTAGACTGGTCCACAGGTTTGGATTGCTTGAGGGCAAGCAAACTTTGGGTGGGAGGATTTGTGATGTTCCCTTTTCTGGTGTTCTTTATGGCATGGTTAGTATAGACTTTCAAGGTTGGAGATAGAAAGGTCACAGGTGCAGGTTTATGTAATCAGTGGGCCTGTGGAATTTTCAAGATGTTTTATGGGGCCTGTAGGAGTTCACTTGCCATATCCCATCATTAAGATTGATTTTGCACAACTTGCTTCTCATTCCATTGCATTCTGACAATTCTCGTAATACGGGATTATAATTGTGCCTAACTTAATTAATTATGCTTAAGGTGGCATTCTGAGAGAAATATTTGATGGAGCACGTTAGTGTAATAGCTTGTTGGAACTAGAACGAGAAGACCTACAGGATGAGATGGTTAGAAGTGATTTTCAGTGCCCTGAGGAGGCATGGTGGCCAATTTTCCATTTTCCCTCTTTAAAAAGGTATTTTCATTGAAATAAAAAGAGGGAAATGTGCTCAATGATTAAAATAATAATAGAATAGGAGATTCTAGAGGGGTCCATCAAATCTATAAAATGAGGAGGAGGAGGCCAATAGAGGACATCGTCTGTAGATGAGGTTTGGAGAACCTAGTTCCCAACTTCTATAGCCCCAGGACAAAAAACCTCGGATTTGCTATTGGGTGTTGGACAAAAACCCAACACTGTTGAGGAGATTTCGCCTAGAAATCTCACGGTGCTTCAGTGGATTTTTGGAGAGAGCAGGTTTGCAGTATTAGGTTTGCAGCTAAGTCACAGGACACGTCCCCCAGGGTCCCGTGTCCCGTATTTTACGTATTGGACACGAAAACGGCCCTAATACGTGTCGAATACGATTTTAACCGTGCCATGAAAACTTGAATACGTATTTGTCATTTTCCTTCGTGTCCTAAATGTAGCATACGCGTATTTGGTTTGTCGAATACGTTGCCCTAACCTATTTCGACGTGTTGAATACGTACTGGGAAAAAAACAAAAATTAAAGCCTACGCGTTGGTCTATTCCGGGTTATTTTCGTCTGGAGCTGTCCTCTGGAGCTGTGAGCAGGGTGTTTGCCTTTGAAGTGTGCAACGTTCAAGACCGTAAACCTGGAAATTTTGACATACTTGGCAACAAATATTTTTAGTGAATATGAAAATATATATATATATATATATATATATATATATTATTATATAGATATATATATATATATATATATATATATAAATATTGACATACTTGGCAACAAATTCACTGGAAATTTCCAGTGAACATCCAAACAGTAAAATTGTGACCGATACTCACCCCTCTTTTGCTAGAAGTTTACATACGTTTTGTAACTCTGGCTCAGAAAGATGAGAAAAAATGTCATGTGGATGTGTAGCCTTGTTGCAGAAATAGAGGCCTCAGAAACACCATTTGTTTTAGTTTCCACATCACTCTTGTGAATCTCAGTTTCAGGTCTGGTTGTAGAACATTCATCCCTTTCAGTATTTAAAGCCAGATTAAACACCATTCCAGGTGTTGTCACACAGATTGACACGACAACGCTCAGACCGGGGGCTGTCACTTTGATCCCCGATCCCTCCGTTTAAGCCTGTCTCCCGCGGCTAAGGGGGGTAGACCCTGTGAGATGATGAAGACCAACTGTCGACCAGTTGGTTGGGAGACACGAGACACGGTTTTAAGATAAGCACTAAAAATGATTTGATTAGTTAGTAGACCAGTGCCTTGATGATTACTTAACAGTACACAGCGATCATTTATCATTAAATAACTTTGAACAATGCAAGATATCCAGTAAAATCACAATGACCAAAACGACGTCCAGCAATTGAAGACCTCGAAAAGATAAATTGCTCAAAATCACCACAAGAATCGTAAGTTATTAACCAGATATCAATTTCGGTGTCTCGACTTGAAAATTTTAGATCTCAGCATGAAAGATAACGATTGAAAACAACTGAGTCTAGCAAAAGTAATTTTCCACAAAAAAATTATATTTTTTGGCTTTTCTGACAAGAATTTGACTTGAAACAAAATTTTAAAATTTAATCTACAAAACCCTAAAAAATAAATTTTTTATTTTTTCTATTTTTATTATTTATTATTTTTAATTTTTTAAAATAAAAAATAAACCTAAAAAAAAAATCTTATATTAAACAAATTAAAAAAATAAAATAAACAAACATTAAATCTGAACATTCTACATAACATATGTACAAAACAAAGCTAATTAAAAATAAAACTAAACATAAAGGAATATGAATGAAACAAAATCGATTCCCTTTTTATTTGTTTGAAAATTTTTGACGAAAATTTAAAATTAAACTAAAACTACCACAATTTTAAATCTAAATCAAAACTTGAAATAATCTAACAACAAAAAAAAACTAAATCTAAATTAACCTACGCACGCATATATACAAAACTATGTTAATAAAATGAACAACGATATATTTTTCTTTTTTATGTTTTTAAACTAAACCTAAACTATGGCAAACCAAGACACGACTTACCCTTGCGCAAACAGCTATCAAAATCAAATAAACGCATACCCACTCAAGACGCAGCTATGGTTCGAACGCAGGCAGCTAAGGGCTCGATGTGAAAGACGGCATGATCAGAAATCAGAACGAAACCCTAACCTACGCATCGATTTTCGTTGTGATCAAAACGCATGCGTACCTGGAATGTTTACCTGTTCAGATGGAGGTCGATTGCAGGTTGAGCAGCGTTTGGATGATTCATTGGTAAGACGCAGATCATCGATTGTATTCTGTGTGCAAGTGCGATTGGAGTAGAACAGGAGCTGGAGCAAGTTGCTGCTACGAGAACCACACCTGATCCGTGTTAAACACTTAAATTGATGCCCACGCCCTCGCTGATTTTTTTGATATTTAGCTGCTGCAAGCTCTGCGTAGGTGATTGCGTGGGCAGGCGGACGGAGCTCATACGCAGGCCAGGACGGCTGGTGGATCACACACGCACAGATAGCCACGATTTATGTATTAAAAGAAAATTTGAAATGCCTTGTGTTTGCAGATCGAATGATGGCGGATATGGAAGGTGGGCTGAGCGAAAAACCAATCCACGCTTTTTATTGAAAGAGTTCAACCTCATAAGCTTCGTCCCTTGGTGGTAGTGAATGGGTCTTCTTCAATGGCAATATCGACCCCATATTTGGCTTGGACATCCACCTTGCACGCAGGGTCTGAGGATGGACAGCGTATTTGAATCGATTCTTTTAAAACTGCCAACTGTTATTCCTACGTAAGATGCCCATATTGATAGATTTGACGTTTAAACTCCAGATCCGCAGGGTTTTCAGACGGCTTGATGCCCAGTATGCACCGATCTGACAGCTGATGAACTGAAACCTCTAATGAAAACTGCATACAGCAAACATTTAAAATCCTAGATCAGAAAAAATTTGAAACCCTAGAACAGTTAAATAATTTACAAAATTTTGGCCCCTTAACAGCCAGATCCACCGATAAGCACAGTAAATATTTAAAGAAATAATGATTTTCAGATTTTCACTGTGAAGAACTTCAGAAAAATCTCTCATGCAAATTAACAATAAACCGAATGATAGACCCAGGATCAAATCCAACTGGGCTCAGCAAGAAATGCTTGTGGAAGCTGGCTGGTTCAGCCGAGAACTTCCCCGAACACCCACAAAATTCCTTCAGAAAATGTTTTCTGCACAGCTCAAAACAACCATCAGTAAAGAGGGCAAAAATGCTGCTAGATCTCAGGAAGTAATGGAGATACCTGCCATTACTTCAGAAACCCTAACAGCACCCAAACCCTAGCAAGTGAACAAGATACCTGTGCTCACCATACTCTACAAAAAGCTATTATTAACGGCTGAAAATAACATATGCAGAAATTTAAACAATCTCACAGCATTCAAGATAGTAACACCAGCAAGATATGGACCCCAAAGTCTTCTTTATTAACCAGAAATAGATTTACAAGAGAGCTTCTTCAGTCTTTGATTCACAGATCCCATGATCTGAAATGACCTCCTAAAACCCTATATAAAGGAAATGATCCCAACGGCTAGTTCGAGTGATCCATGTTGAAATGTTCTCGACCGTCGATGAGGATCAAGACATCTCTTGATCTCATCCGTCGATTTAAAATATTATTATTTTATTATTATTAT
>APFE030419961.1:150886-174746 GCA_000404065.3 Pinus taeda | reverse complement strand
ATTATTTTATTATTATTTTTATTCATTTTATTATTTTTTAATTCCTTTTTAAAATGGATCAACGAACTAAGCCTTTAGAAACATTACCTAGGACCTAGGACTTAGGACTCATGAGGGGATTTAAACATCTTTCGACCCTCAGGACACATTACATCATGACTTTAACAATTTACATCTCAAGGGGAAAAACCCCTTTAACATAGACCCTCACAAATCACCCAGTTCTGCGACACAACTATAATCTAGCAAATCAATACACTAGGATTCTCCCAAAATTCAAATGACAAAATGTATCCCGGCTTTGGGGTCAGGTTTGAAGGAAAACTCTGCCGATCCGTGGATCGGTGAGACGAAAAACCTTCCGGGACATAGATTATCATAGGAAAGTTAGGTCCACCTAGGCAATTTACAAACACGACTCATATCTGCTAGGATTATTTACAAAGAATACATGCAGACTAGGTTTACAATTAGATTGATCAAGCTGCTGATGACTGCAGGATGGCATGGACACGCTGGTCAGGTGCTGCCCCTTTTTGCGAAGAAAAAGGGGGTGTACTGCATGGGTAGTTGACCGGTAGAGGTCAACACCAGGCATAGCTTGAGTTTCTTTCCCCATATTCAAAACATCCTCTCCATATGAAGAATGTAATTCATCCTTGAGTTCAACATTCTTAAGAACCACATTGAGAAGATCCATGACCTGTATGGCATAAAGTAAATGATGGCATCAACCATCACATTTGGAAAACTGTAGTTTAGTTATGGGTACAGCCAAGTTTTTAATGAATATTAAATACAATACCATGTTCAGCAACTGCATAAAAATAGTTGAATCACAAGGAGGACAAGCTAAATCTAATGAAAAGTAGAACAATACCTGCTCCAAGTGACTACTGCTTCGTAAGACAAGTGGCTCGTTAAGAAGTTTTAGAAGCACAGCCAGAGATATCTCTCCTTTCTGGGAGCCATCCAAAGACCACGAAACGCACTTTTTGTCAAGTAACTTTTCTTTCCCTTTAGCTTTCTTCAACTCTAAAGTTGTCCTACATGATGACTCCAGTGTTGAACATGGTTCCATATAAACTAGAAGATTTGCAACAGATAAACGATTTGTTGCCAAGTATGTCAAAATTTTTAGTGAATATGAAAATATCTGTATATTATATATATTATATATATTTTTTTTTTTATTTTTATTTTTTTTTATTTTTTTTAATATATATAAAACGTGTCCCCCGTGTCCTGTTTCCAGGTCGCTGCGTTTCGTATTGAATACTTGTATTTACGTGTCCTCTGTGTCTCGTGTCCTCGTGTCATGTGACTTAGGTTTGCAGTATTGTTCTCACAAGGCCATCTACATCATTGCCAGCAGTCATACATCATTTTGTCAAAGATTTGTTTTTGGGTTTTGCTCCACTTGCTTGGCAAGCCCAGGTTCCACTATTCCTTCATGTTACTCTTTCTAGTGTATTAATAAATGGCGTAGTGATTTTATTGACGTCTCTTTGTGTATCAAATTGTTGGATTGTGTGTCTATTTGCGATTATTTTGCTATTCAAGTTCAGTTATGGTATCTACTGTTAAAATTTTCCATTAGGGATATTACAAAAATACATAAGTTCTCTATAACGCAGAAATCATTCTAGAAATTCCACCTAGAAGTGTCTCAATTAGATTATTTGCTTATTTTTAAATATTTCCCAAGTCTAAACTTAGGGAAACGTGTTAATTAATCATTATTAATTGGGATAAGGTGTGAATCATCTAGAAACTCACATGGATCGACTTCGATATGATCTTAGCCATCAATTAAGACTTAGTCTTGGTCGTTAGAGTCCCAACAAAAGATTATAAGAAGTCGATGGGTAGATAGAAAACACACACTTGAGATCAATTTCCTTGGAGAGTTCGATTTTTCCAGAGAGCAGTTGTTGCTGAAAGAGTTCAAGCTTCAGATGGGAAGCAGGGACAAAGAGGGGTAGAGACAGTGAGGCCAGAGGAAGGTTTTCCAGATCTGGTGAGTACTTTGCGGAGAGGCAAAGATAGCCATAGAGAGGTTGCGCAAGGGTTGCGCAGAAGCCTCTAAGAGGCAGTTCGATTTTGTTGGAGAGAAGCTTCCCAGAGGTCGGGAAAGTGTTCCAGAGTACCGGAGAGACAACTTCCCTGTTAGCAGCAGGGAGGATGGCTTATTTGGTAGTTGATTCAAGCAATGTGGAAAGGATTGCTCTAGGGTGATGTAGGCCTATGCAGAGCTAGTTGGACGGCTAACTATTTAGTAGTTGTTAGGGCCCAGATTGCTTTTGGGGTGAGGAAAAATTCCTCACTAGATTTTTGCCAGTATTTTTTCTACAGGATAGCCTGTGTTTGGGTTCTAGATTGTACTTAGAATTTCACTTTTGCTTAATAATATAAAACCATCAGCTGTTGTGCCGGTTTTCCCAAGTTGGATTTTTCTGAGGACTTTTGTCCAAAAATAAGAGTGTCAATTTTTATGTGTGTGCTAGGATATTTTTTAGTTTCCAGTGCTATTATTTTCCGCAGTTTATTTGTGAAGGTTGCAGTGTGATTTATTCGATATTTGTTGTAGCAAACCAATTGTTAATTAATTAACGATTAGAAGAATTAATTCTATTTGTTGTAATAGGATTTCAGACTTGAAATTTTCACATGGATTACTATTCAAAAGGTACTTTGATCATTTGGCAATTGGGTGCTTATACTTGTTTGTTTTGGCCATCTAGTATGGATAAAGGGTTGCTTTAGAAGATTGACTGATGTTGACTATAAATTTGTTCTCTCACCTTACTAGGTTATAGAAGGGGCACTACTTGGAAAACCTGGATTGAAATAGTGTGTTCATTATCCCCTATAACATACTTGACACTTCCCATCACACATTATAAGTCCCATGTAGCATATCCATTCTTCAGGTCTAACTTGTTATTAGTTGACTTGGATTTGGTACCCATATGTCCACACTCCTTGAGTAGGGCTGGAAAACATTACCTTGGAGATTGTTGCAACTAAAAGAATGGAAAAGTATATCATTGCCACAACAAAAGAAAAAGAAGAAAATCAAAATGCAAAATATGGTTGAGAAATAAGTTAGCGCGTGGGTAAAAGCCTAGCATGAGCTCTAACCTCCTCATTAGCCATCACCTGGTTCTTGAGCACATGATGCCGCCTTCACATCAAAAAGGAACCTTTGCATGTGCCAACCCTAGTGAGCGATGAACTGTCTCACCTTGAGGGGTAATATAAACTGCTACATCATGAAGAGTAAACTCTAACCCTTTAGCTATGCATTGCAATACAAAGCATAATCATCAAGTAAAAGGCACACTAGAGGGGTGGAAAAAGCAGGCTGAGCATGGTAACTCATGCCTCCACGATTGCTCCTTCCTTTATATTCATACACTCAGGATGTGAATTCCCATCAGTTGGTCCCCTTGACCATGGAAATAGGCCAAGAAGCTTTTTCGCCTCCATTCTCATACATTTACACTAACAACTATTGATTGAAGACTTGACCTTGGCAATGCCACCTCCCCTTGAGGGTTGGAAGCACCTAATATGGTTGATCATTAGCCACTGTGCTGCTGCCTGGCCATAATAACTTGCTGCTGATGTCTAGGTGGCCTGATTTACCTGCTGGTAAGGGATCTGGTCTGGCAGTGTCTAATCTAAATAACAATTCTTTATATAGTTACTGGAGAGACAGTTTGAGGGTTGGACAGTATTACTCTCTTAGCAGTTTTTAGCATCGAACAACTCTTCTCTCACGCACCTTTAGACCTCACACTACTACCACTGTTGGATGGAAGGAGACCTATGGCAGCCTGTCACCTATCACTCACTATGATGCAATGAATCTCTTAGGTAACATGTGATTTGATCTGATTGTTCTTTTTTCTAGCTCTTTGAATCTATCAGATGTTCATTGGTTGCTATTGCAGTGTTATGGCCAGTTAACATGCATTTGTTTTGATTTAATATCATCACCTAATGCACTTACTCAATCTACTCTTCTACTAATCTGTTGTTACAACTTCCTTTGTTGATATGATCTCAACCGTTTCCATTTTTATTTGAAATTTATGCTCACTCTCGACTGTTTATGGACCACTCAAGAGTGAGTCTCCGTGTGCATCATCATGGAAATATTTGCAGATTTATTGCTTTTATGCCAGTATACACTCCCTAGGGACAGCCTCCTTTGACTAGAAAAGAACTCATTTGAACAGAGAGGCTTCCAACCGTGACTGAGGTTGGATTGCCTATCCTTATTAAGTGAATCTGCTTGTGCATTTGCATGATAACACATCTGTACCTATGATCCATGAGGAGACTGTACACACCACCATCTAGAGGCTTGCATTCGCCTGTCTGTACAGCTGCATACTGCACAGTGGCCTCCATCACATGTATACAGTTGCAGCCTCACGTTTGTCTGGACAGTTGTGGCTCTCTATATTTACTCTGATTTACCTTTCATTTGTTTTATCTTAAAAAATAATGCAATACATAATTTAGGTAATTTTTCAGCATTTGATTAATAAATAATCCCTTGGGCCGGCTTATAAGTTTCTGGGTTTACTACTTATCTTTTCCATAAAACTATAAAATAGTGATGATTAACGTGAATTGTTGGATACTGATGCTTCCTGCAGAGAAGCAGTAAAAAAGGATCCAGGAAAGCCAGAAGTCTATATTGCTCTGGGCAAGATTCAGCTTTCAAAAAAGCTATGGATAGAAGCTAGTGAACACTTTGAGCTTGCTATTGCTAAGGTATATGCCAGTACTATGTTTTTTTATCAGTTATTCTGCATGTGATCCTTAATATTAAAAAGGTGCCATGCAAGGTCAGCTTTAAACCATAGGTCCTACACCAGTAACCTTGGGACAATCCAACATGCTTCAATTCAAACAATTCACACATATAAGTAGATCATAACCAGGACATTCTGAAACATTTTAAACCTGGTAAAAGTAATTTACATTTGTTTTTGTTGGATTGCATGATTACATTACTTTGCTGCCTCCCAGGGTAGGAATGACGATGTTCTGATCGCAGCATATATGGGTGCAGGTATTGCTTTATTTTCTCAGGTAAGCTGAAAGTCAATGGATTAAACTCTTACACTAGTATCAGCGTCAGTTAGGAACTTTCCATGTGCATGAATTTATATGATTGGTTCAAGGGTAATTTAAATCTATTTTGTTAGGTGTATGCTATACTGACCGTTGCTACTCCAATAATTTTGTATGATGCCTGATTTATTGTTTTTATTGGCTTTTTCACATCAAGCAGGCTTATGTAATTACTCATTACAAGTGTTAACATATATGATCACTCATCCCCATCAAGCTTGCCTCTGTTTCATCATAGTCAATAATATACTATTTAAAACTTAAGGTAGCTATTATCCTTCAAATTTCTATGAATGTGACAAGCTGTAAATGGATGCACTCTTCTAGGTTACATCTGGATTTTTAAAATTTCAGGCCATACCAGCAATTTTAGCAGATATAAATTTGAAGTTGAATTTGAAACTTATATAACTGTACACTAGGGACCAAAATATGTCAAAGGGACTAATGACTTTGTTACCCAGCGAAATTGGTAACCCTATAGGAGAAAACTTTTCTCCTATTCTTCACTTTCTGCTGGTCAGCCATGCAGCCCTTGACAGCCACCACTAGCTGATGACATGCCATTAGATCTCCGCCACCTGCATCAGACATATGTTTCTCACCCATCCGGCAAGAGCATATGGACAAAGGTGGGCTTCTGATCAAAAGGTACTTTATTCATTTTGCAATCGGGTACTTATGCTTGTTTGTATTTGAGCATTTGATATGGATTATAGGGTGAATTGGAAGGAGTGGTTTTGACCATGATCTTGTTCTCTTGCCTTAAATGGGGGCTAAATCTTTGATCTAATCCAGTGGGACCTCCTCTAATGGCCCAATGGGTATAGGAGGGGCACTACTTGGGAAGCCCTGATGAGATAGTGTAGTTCTATCTATACCCATTCCATACTTACCACTTTCTATCATACATTACAAGTCCTTATCTCACATTCATTCTTCAGATTCAACTGACCTTTAGTTCTTTGGGATTTGGTACCCATACATCCACATACCTAGGCTGCACCAGGAACTTTGCCTTGGGAGGTTGATGCAACTAAAAGAAAAGAAAAGAGCACATTATGGCCACAAACAAAATCAAAGGAAAGAATATCAAAATTCAAAAGATGGTCAGGACATACAAATTAGCATGTGGGCAAAAGTTGAGTGTGAGCTCTACCTCACTCCTTATGGCCATCACCTAGTTCTTGAGCACATTTTGTTCCATTACATCAAGAAAAGAACCCTTGCATGTCTCAACCCCGATGAGCGATGAAATGATTCATCTTTTGTTGGAAAATCAAAGTAGTTATATTAGGGTTTGATTCTCCTTTCTTGATAATTACTTGTAAGTGTGTTGGCTTTTTTTACTTCTTTATTATCTTATCTTTCATCAAGCAATTACCATATTATGTGTGCATTGTGTATGAAGATCACAAAACAAGAGACACAAGATATAGGCATTATGCTAGGGCAAAACCCCCCTTGAGGGGAAAACCCAATCAAGATAATTCTTCCTTTCAGTAGTATTCTTTGAGACTCTTCACCTTAGACCAAGACCAAATTTTCCTTCCACACCAAGTCAGCCTCCCAGATCTTCGACCCCTTCTAGCGACTTCGATCCCTTCTAGCAACTTCGACTAGGCAACAATGTCCAGCAACAATGAAACTTAGGAGACTTCGATCTCCCAATCCAGAACACAAAATAGAGAGAGACGGGCACCAAAATTTTGATTTCCTTCTTTTCCTTAGACTTCCCCAAACTTGCACTTCTTTTAGCTTCCCGGCAACATACTTCGCACTTCTCCAGCTACTCTTGAGATATCAAACTAGCTCGAGAGATGATACTTCAAATGACTTCGACTAGCTTGTATTTATAGGCTTCTTGTGGGTCGAATTAGTGTCCTTAGGCCGACTTGATGTGGAGGATACATAAATCATATTTGAATCAATACTAAACCTTTTTACATGATTCACAAGCCCAAGAAAGGTCTCTTTGAATGTTCAATGACTCTATAAACTTAACTTGCATGAAGCAAAAAAATGGGTACGAGTTTCCGAAACGTGCATTGGTACGAAACGTGACCCCCCAAATTTTGGAAACGGGGAGACACGATATATATATATATATATATATATATATATATATATATATATATATATATATATTAGAATTTAGGACATTTAAGAAATGTTATGTGCAATCATAAAGCATACATGATACATTATAATTTATTACATTTAAAGTTTAAACATTATGATTAAATTTACTTCACATCTTCTCATGAATGATCACATAATGAAAATAGCAATATCGGAATATCCAAAATCAACCTTTATTATATATCCAAATCTCAAAATCAACCTTTGTTATATATATGAGGTTGCAAGTACAAGAAAGACTATGAGGCTGCAAGAACTATAAAGACAAAAGACCACTGCTCTCTTCCTCTTTTCTCCTTTGCTAAAATCGTCTGTCTCCAAGAGAAACGACATTTTCAATTGTGTGATGAGGGAATGAGGCGAGAGTCTTTTTATAACTTGAGAGAGGCATCTAGAAGCATCCACAAGATATTTTATTCACCCAATAAAAAATTAGAACTGAAAAAACAAAAAAATAAAAATAAAAGAAAAATCACAATATGAAGTGGAAACTTCGTTGTACGACTTGGAAACTTGTTTCTTACCGTACCGGCCACGTTTGCTAGGCCGGAAACTCATTTCCAAGCCATACGATACGCGTTTCCGCTCTTTCGTTTCGTTTCCTGGCTAAAATGGACATGGGGGCAACGTTTCCTGCAACATAACTATAAATTCAATATTAATCCTAGGAGTCCACAATGAGGACTTTGACCAATATAATGATGACCCAACCATGAAACCCATGCTTTAATAAGTCATTGTTACAATAATAAAAATTATTTTCTTTATTCTTTTGACGAGTACATTACATGATGACTCAAGTACATTAATGAAGACCGAACATAGTTACATTTTCCAACATCCTTAAGGGGTAATACAATTGTAATATCATTCAAAGCAAGCTCTAACCATTTGAGCTACGAGTAGTAATACAAAGAAAAATCAAGCAAAAGTAAAAGGCACACACGATGAGTGGAAAAACAAAGGCCAAGTTGGTATCTCATGTATTCATGATTGCTCCTTCCTCACATCTATACACTCAGTATGTGGATCCCCATCATGTTGGTCCCTTTGAGGCTTTGACCATGGCACTTGGACGTGAAGGCTTCTCGTCTCCATACCATCATTATTATTCACTAACACCTAGCAATTGGAGGGTCGATTGAAGAAATGTTATTTCCCCTTAGGGGCTAGCCGCTAGAAACACTTAATAGGGTTGTCATCTAACCACTCTTACTTAGGGGGGAAACACCATTACGAGCTCAAGGCCTTGCTTTTGGAAAGGAATCCATATTTGAAGTATTAAATAGCCCATTATATTCAAGCTTGGTTCACTTAGATGCAATAATGATTATTGTCCTTAATGACTAATTGCTTTCACTAGAATTTATGTTGTGATTATCAAATGGTTTAGCAACCTAGGTCCTGGGCACCTTACCCACAGGTACTCAAGCCACTAGAGAAGTGTATTGGCACCCACATGTGAAACGTTAAGAGCTTTGGGCCTCCGAGCAGTAGTATCACATCATATATGACCCTAGGCACCTCCTGCACCTAGGACATTCTGTCACTTTCCATTGGATTCACTGATTCTTCAGGATGACACAACTGGACCCGACATGCCCCTAGGCTAATCTTTAGCATGATATGAGGGATGGAAGCTCATTTAGGACCTGGATGACGATGGTCTCACTTTCAGAGACCTGGGAGGGCTAGTAGCACTCATAAAGCCCTCAACGCAAGAGTAGACATGGACATTACAAGCAGTTGGAGACCCATGGAGACCCCTTTGTGGTGCCCCAACTGGATTTTTGGGACCACACAAAGCCATTGATGAGAATTTGAGGGCCAACCCTCAAATCATAATTTTTGTGTGCTACTACATCACAAAGCATGGAATTTGGAGCAGTGTTGTGAAAAGCGCGATAAAATCGCGATTTAATGAAAAAATCGCGCTTTTTTCAGGACGGCGATTTAATTGCGATTTTTATTCGAAAAAATCGCATATATTTTTTTTTGCCGATTTTTTCCGAAAAAATCCCGATTTTTTCCCGATTTTTTCGAAAAAAGCGTGAGTTTTATGGAAAAGATCGTTGATAGTCGGGGCAGCGTGATTGATAATGAGTTTTGAAAAAAATGAAAAAAATGAATATTTTTGTGCCAAACAATTTTTTCCCCTTTTTTTCCGATTTTTTTCCCGATTTTTCCGATTTTTTCTGATTCATTCCCCGCGCCTATTTAATCCCGATGGCGATTTTAACGACATTGATTTGGAGCCTCTTTCATGCATGACGTCAGCTTTAGAAGCCTAGTAGCTCACACATGTAGGTTTGTTTTGCATTTATTTTCAAAAGCTAGTGGGTTGGCTTTTAAAGCAAGCCATTTTTTGGGATTTTACTTGTTATTAGGGGCTAGTAGACTAATAATTGTTGAAAATTGGTAGCTTCAATTGGTACTTTCATTTGCAAATGGAAGGAGAAATTATATATTGTTCATGTTGACCAAGTCAACCTCACTTGGTCAAGTAGACCCTGTTACCCACCAAAAGTGGGTGACCCTATAGGAGAAATTTTCTCCTAGTTATCTCTTTTGTTGGCAGCTAGTAGCCCCTAACAACCACTAGTGTAGTTGATACATTATGCCATTTGATCTATGCTCCCTGCATGAATCATATGTTCCCTCGCCCATTTGTCAAGAGCATATGTTAGAAGGTGGGAAATCCAACCCAAAAGGTATGTTTTTCATTGTGCAATAAAGTACTTATGCTTGTTTTTCGTAGGCATTTTAGGCATGGATTATTGGGTGACTTGGAAAAGGGAAGGTTTTTGACCAAAGTTTTGTTTTGTCATCTTAAATTGGAGGTTAATCACCAATCCTAGTCTTGTGGGATCTCCCCTATTGACCTATGGTTTCAGTAAGGATACTACTTGGGAAACCCCGTTTTTGGTCGCATGGTCTTGTTTTCCATTCCATAATTTCCAGTCCTCTCTACGTATTACAAACCTGATTTCATCATTTTCCTTCTTTGGGTCCACATGACCACTGGGTCCATTGTGAAAATTTGGAATCACCGAATCACTAATACAACAACTGATTAAGTTTCTATTTATTAAATAACTGAACAAATTATTTATTGTGTTCTACGGTAAATATCGAAACCAATATACTGTAGCCTTCACTAATTAAATTATATGCGGAAGCAAGCACTGAGCAAGAAGGAAATAGCACATGCAAGTGACATCGTTGTTTTTGGACAAATGTCCCCGAAAAAACCCAACGCGGGAAAACCGGTGCAGCAGCTGAGGGTTTGTATTATTATGCAGTAATTTGTGAATACAATCTTTGGATGCCTTACTGGATATCCACTACAGAGAATCTAACTGACAGAGAGATGAGTTAGATATACCTCATACTATCATTGGCGATCCAGTACTAATCCAACCATTGAATGGCTAGCCCCTAGCTACCTCTACACAGCTTTTGCGCAATCACTGCGTTGCTCTGCGCCACAACTTCTAGGAACTGCGTCACTCCATGCTGATCAATTTTCCTCTAGAACTTTGACTTTTTGCCCTTCCTGTCTCACACCCCAACTTCTGGCTCTGGAACTCAATTCTCTAGCAAATCTCAGATCTCCTCTTAGGCTCTGTGTTGCCTCAGCATGGCCCTATGCTGCCCAGGGTGGCTTTGTGTTGCCTCTTCTGGATCTCTCTCTACCTCCTCTGCAATGTATGCCCGAATCTGGAAATCTTCCTTTGGAAAATATCCCTGCCCCTCACTGCAAGAAATCATCTCGATCACTTCTCCGGCAACTGTTGCGCTGCTCTCTTGAGAAAATCGGGGTCTGATCTCTCACCCGATGTGTCTTCCAAATGCCCATCAAGCCTCTTCTTATAATCTTCTCGTTGAGTAACCAACGACCCAGATTAGATTCTAATCAATGGCTCAAATCATTTTGGCTTGATCCTCATCTTCTTCTAGAAGTTTCAGCCCAAGTTTAATTAATACCTTTTAATTATTTTAATTTCCTAAGTTTGGACTTAGGCCTCTATTAAAAATAATTAATTATTTTAATAAAACCTTCTCTGAGTGGAATTTCCCAAAAGAATTTCTGGGTATTCTAGAATACATGTGTCCTAGCCTCCTTGCAAATTTTGAGGCTTAGAGCATATATGATGCTACCAGAAATTAACACTCCCTCTTAGCGAGGAATATGCTCTAGTAATGCAACTTGCTGAAGCATCACCCTTCTCTGTAACATTTCCCTCTGTGCTATTGATGTCTGACATCACTGCCCATCAAGCTACTGTGCAAAATGATGCATCTGTGTTGCTGCTGACCCTGTCATTGCCAACATTGCATCTGCACTGGAACCCTCTCCAACTTCTGTTGCTGTTGCAACAACAACGAAAAAACATCCAATATACTGAACCAAAGGTGTTCAACATGATGCATCTACTATTGGAGTTCTGACTGTTGCTAGTCTCTGCACTGTCACTGAAGCCACTACGCTGTTGCTGACTCTACTATGTGGCAATTGCACTGCTGCTAACACTAGCTCTGCGCTGCTCGGACTTTGGCGCTCCTAGCCACTGCTATTGTCACTCCAACACTCCTCTGAACCAATTGACCCTAGTCCATCCTGCTACTTCTGATATGGGCTCCTGTAGCAAGGTATTGCTCCATGAAATGGACTTCTTAATGGACCCGACCCATTTGTAGTTTTTTCGAACTACAGTACGAGATCACCCCACTTCTCCCCTAGAGGTATCTGGGCCTTCACCATCTCAGCCTTGTACTTCTTGAGTGGATTTGCATCACCAGGTACGGCTACCACGCTATCAACATACATCTTGAGATCATGCTCACCCAGAAGGCATGAGATCCTAGCCTTCCAGATCACATAGTTGGATGCTCCATCCAACTGATCTTGATCTCTCAGCCCATGGGCTGCCATCTCTACCAACAAAAAGTCAAACTGCTTCCTCTCTCCTCTACGCTGTAGTTGGGCTGGCCTATGCACTCCCTGCTGGAGTTAGTAGATCTATTCCTCTCTACTACTGCTCAGCAAATGAGAAATCAAATTCTTTGGCTAGGAATTCTCTGAGGAAGAAATTCCCTCAAATAGTGTTTCCTTCCCTCTTTTGACATTTTTCTGCCCCAGCAACTGCAGCAAAAACTGCATCTCACTAGAAAACTGCTCTGCGCTGAATATGCTACTGCACTGCTCCCTCTGCTGTTGACAAATCTTGATCTAGAAATAACCTCTCTGTCAACTCACTCAAAGAGATCTTCCTTGAGAATCTTGCCCTCCTAGCTTGGCCTATGCAATAGCTCTAGGGATTCGTTTTGTTTCCTATGCAACACTTCGATCTCCCTCCTTCTCTTCAATGCTCGACTCTTCCGATTTGCTCTCTTGCTTCACCCTGTGCTTTTGATACCATGTGAAAATTTGGAATCGCCAAATCACTACTGCAACAATTGATTAAGTTTCTTCTATTTGTTAAATAATTGAAAAAATTATTTACTGGGTTCTATAGTAAATATCGAAACCAATAAACTGTAGCCTTCACTAATTAAATTATATGCGGAAACAAGAATTGAACAAGAAGGAAATAGCACACATAAGTGACATTGTTGTTTTTGGACAAATGTTCCTGGAAAATCCCATTGCAGGAAAACCGGTGTAGCAGTTGAGGGTTTGTGTTATTATGCAATAGTTTCTGAATACAATCTTTGGATGCCTTAATAGCTATCCAATACAGAGAATCCGACTGACAGAGAGATGAGTGAGATATACCTCACACTATCACTGGCAATCTAGTACTGATCCAGCCACTGAGTGGCTAGCCCCTAGCTGCCTTTGTGCAGTTCTTGGACAATCACTGTGTTGCTTTGCTTCACAGCTTTTGGGAACTGCGTCACTCCTTCAGGCTGATCGATTTTCCTATGGAACTTCGACTTTCTGCCCTTCCGACCTCACACCCTGATTTCTGGCTCTAGAACTCGATTCTCCAGCAAATTTTGGATCTCCTCTTAGGCTCTGTGCTGCCTCAACATGGCCCTATGCTACCCAACATGGCTCTGCCCTACCTCTTCTGGATCTCTCTCTACCTCCTCTGCAATGTATCCCCAGATCAGGAAATATTCCTCCGAAAATTATCCCTACCCCTCACTGTAAGAAATCACCTCGATCACTTCTTAGGCAATTGTTGCACTGCTCTCTTGAGAAAATCGATCTTTGATCTTTCATCCGATGTGTCCTCCAAATGCCCATCATGCCTGTGCTTATAATCTTCTCGATGAGTAACCAAAGACCCAGATTAGATTCTAATCAATGGCTCATATCATTTTGGCTTGATCCTCATCTTCTTCTGCAAGTTTCACCCCCTGTTTCATTAATACCAGTGTTCCATGGGGACACGCTTCCTCGCTTCCCCATGCTCCCAGAATGGGGAAACTCTTGGGGAAACGTTTCCCCACATCCCCATTTTTGGGGAAACTCAGGGAAACTCTGAGGGGACTTTTTTCTAGTGATGAAAAGCATCCTCCTGTGTCCCCCAAATTTTTTTGCTAATAACAATTAAAAACATAAAAATTACAAATTTTAATATAATTAAAAAAATGAAATAAAAACTAAAGGATAAATTAAATCTTTAAAACATAATCATTCACATTTCTCATTCGTTTCTCATGAACCCTAGGATTTTACCTTATCGCTCGACATTTTCCTTTCACTGTCGCTCGACATTTTATCTTGCTGCTCGAGATATTTGTTGTTGTCGCGCTTGACATTTTCCATTTGCAATTTGTTGTGATTCAGATTTACCATCGGCCAAGGGCCTAAGACATTTGTAGCTGCAATTTCATTTTGTGACTTGGAGCTGCCGGATTGGAGCTGTGATTTTCATTTGTGACGTGGAGCCATCGGATTGGCACTGCGATTTATTATTTGGTATTTTTTGAGAAATTTACTATTATTTCACTTCTTTCTATGTTTACTTTTAGTTTAATATTCTATGGCTATTTTCGACTTGAACATAATGTCATTGTCATATGATGAATTTACTTTTGATGTGCATTGTGTAATTTCAGCGATCAAATGATTAATTTAATTTAGGTGTACCTTGCATAATATTAATGCCCATTGCCAAGTGATTAATTTAGATGGAACATTGCATATGCCAAATGATGGATTCAATTTAGTAATTTACTTTTAGATTTACAATTTTACATTGATGATTGCAGAAATGTCAAATGATAATTATGATTCATAATAGTCTAATATGAAATGATGATCATATTTAGATGTACATTTCATAATTATTAAGATCTGCTATTTACTAACTTAGTTACTGACATATTGTTGGGATTTTATTTTTTATTTTTATATATTATATTTTTAATAGTTTTATAAATTTTACGAATATGACGTCCCCTCGTTTCCCTGGATTTTCCATAAATTTTGGGGTTGCTTATATACGCCCCCCTTGTGTGTATCCCCACTCCCGCGTTTTCCCGTCCCGGAAACTCACTGGAACATTGATTAATACCCTTTAATTATTTTAATAAAACCTTCTCCGGGTGGAATTTCCCAAAACAATTTCTGGGTATTCTGGAATACATGTGTCCTAGCCTCCCTGCAAATTTTGAGGCTTAGAGAACATCCGATGCTACCTGAAATCAACATCCACAAGGCACAAGCACACCCCCTTCCCTTGTCCACATGTTTGTGTTGAGCTTGGAAATGTTGTCCCAGAGGTTGATCCAACTAAAAGAACGTTAACAACATATCATGGCCACAAGCAAGAAACTAAAGAAAAAAATATTATAAAATGTAAAAGATAGTCCAGACATTTAATATAGCACATGGACAAAAGCCAAACATAAGCTCTATTCCTTATTATGGACATCACGCTAGTTCCTAGGGCCCTATGAGTGCCCCCACATCATTGAGGAACCCATGCACGTCCTAACCCTTGGTGGGCAATGAACCGCCCGACCTTGAGGGGTAATAATTGCTTCACAACATGCTCTAATTTCCAGGAGCCCTGAGCAGTAATACAAAGAAAAATCAAGAAAAGGCAGAAGGCAAATAAAGAGGTGTGGAAAAACAGAGGTCAGGGTAACTCATGTATCCATGATTGCTCCCTCCTACTCATATACAACAAATATGTGGATATTCCTTGTTATTGCTATCCTTGTACCCATGGCATTTGGCCTTGAGACCCCTACGATCCGATCTATTTCATCATCATTCATATGCCACCTATCAATTGAAGGATGTACTAAGGATCTGTCTTTCCCCTCAGGGGCTAGGAACACCTAATAGGGTTGTTTATTAACCACTCCTACCTAGGGAGGTAACTTTATTACGAGATTAAAGCCCTAAATTTGGAATGGAAGCCCAACATGAATTCTCAATGTTCCCTTGATTAATAAGCTTGGTTCACTTAGATGCACAAAATAAATTATTGTACCTGATGGTGAGGTTGTAGCACTAGACATTATATGTAAATGGCATGTGGTTTCATCATGGATTGGGAAACTTAATTGGGGCCCAAGCCCAGCATAAGATCATATTAACACCCTTAGTTGAGATTCATGGGACTCCCATGATGCTCGGAGCATCATTTCACGCTATGGGCCCCTTCGGCACCCTTAATAGTTTGCACATTGCCCCACCTTATTCACAAGATGATGCACTTGGACTAGTGTGCCTCTATCGGCCTAGCATTCACCATGTGGTGTGGCAGTTGATCCAAGGTCTAGAGGAGCTTTGTCTGTCCTGTTGAGACATGGGAAGGAAAGCACCATCATCAGAACCCTCAATATTGGAGCATTATAGGCTATTATATCATCAGGAGACCCATGAGACTAGTTTTTGTGTCCTAAACACCAATTGGGGTCCCACATGATGATTTGCATGGAGAGTTAGGAGCCATCCCCTAATTCGATATTTATGGAGCCCTTTTGCACATTTTGGCACAAAGAGGTCCCAACATTGTCTTCCAATGGTCCCACATGACCATGACATTATCAATTCTGCTAACATTTGGATTGCTAATTCATATTTTGTAAAAGCTGCTTGGTTGGCTTGTGGCCAAGGGATGTATCTTGCCCAATTTTATAATGTTGGGGAGCTCATAGGTATAATTCGACCTATTAGGACTCATATAAATAGAACATGACTTCATTTGTATTGGATCATCATCACACTTAGATTCTTTCTCTTGTAAAGAACTCACACTTGTTTCTTTTGTTAGTTTTTGTAGCATTAGATGGTGTTCTAGTCTCGAGACTTTATGGAGAGGCTAAAACACATGAGTTCTCCAAAAACTAGATGTCGTTTTCGGAAATTCCACCTAGAGATGGCTCAATTAAATTAATTGACCATAATTAAAATATTCCTAAGTCTGACCTCGGAAAAATGGTTAATTAATATTAATTATTTGAGAAAGCTGAGAATTCTTTAGAAACTCACACAAATCGACTTGGAGATGATCTCAACCATTGATTAAGTTTTAATCATGGTCATTAGAGTCCCAATTGGAGATTATAAGAAGAGGTCGATGGGTGGATGGAGAACACACCAGTGCAGATACTCAGTTGCCAAGGCAGTTCAAATTCTTAGTAGCAGGAGTGATTCAGCAGTGGAGATCGAGCTAGTGGGTGAGTAGCAAGTGTCAGAGGGGCAACATAGCAATATTCCTGAGGAGATTCTAGTTCTAGAAAGTCAGAAAGAGGAGGCCAAAATTTTCTCCAGGAAGTAGCACAGGGACTGCATAGTTGCTTTAGCAAAGCAATTCGATTTAGCTGAGGAGAAGCTTTTTTTCAGTTCCAAGGGCCGGGAAGATTTTCCATAGTGTCAGAGGGAGTTTTTTAATCAGCAGCAGGCAGGACAGCTTGATTTGCAAAAGTTCCAGGCCAAGCGTGAGAGGGTCTACGTAGAAGTGACGCAGGACTTGCGTAGAGCAGGGTGGACGACTATATATTCAGAGGCAGTCAAGTGTTGTGATTGTTTGGAGAGAGGGTAAAACCCCTCAGTATATTTTTGCCAGTGTTTCTCTTAGGTAGAATCGCCAGTTTGACAACATTTTATTGTACTGGAAATTTTGTTGTTGCATAATAATAAAAACCATAACTCCTGCACTGATTTTTCCACATTGGGTTTTTCCAGGGACATTTGTCCAAAAATAACAGTGTCATAATTTGTGTGTGCACTAGCATTTCTCAGTTTCCAACATTTTTTATTTCCACAACTTTTATTTTATTTTGTGATGAAATTGCATTGTGGTTAATTCAATATTAATAAGAAAATTAATAAACTGAATAATCGGTTAGGAGAATTAATTCCAGTTGCTACATTTCAATGAATTTTCACATGGTATCATAGCACATTTAACAGACGGAAAGCTCAGAAGTGGAAGAGAGAACATTTCACTGTTCAGAGGGAGCAGTAGGCCGAAATTTTCAGGGGCTGTGTGTGAAAGTTTCAACTATTGTAGCAACTGGAAATTATTGTTCTAACTATAAATTATAATAGTTTATTTGCCTAGACAAACAACGAATAATTCACAATCGCACTTTTCACCAAAATAATTTTTGTAGAAGATAAATTGGAAACTGAGAAAATATTGGCGCACAAAATAAATTTGACACAGTTATTTTTGGACAAAAGTCCCTTGAAAAACTCAACTTGGGAAATTGGTGCAACAGCAGAGGGTTTTTATTATTAAGCAACAGTGAGAAATTCTGAGTACAATTGGATGCTGAAATTTCGCAATCCTACAGAGAGAAATACTGGCAAAAAATCTAGCGAGGAATTTTATTCACCCCACAAGCAATCTGGGCTCTGACTGCCAGCTCCACAACTTCTGCACAAGCCTGCGTCACCCTAGCACAGTTCCTTCCATGCATTGCCTGTAACAACTGCTTCTCAAGCCATCCTGTCTTTTGCTCACTGAGAAACTCTCTTCGGCACTCTGGAAAATTATTCCGGCCTCTAGAACTGAAACTTAGCTTCTTTCTAGCAAAATCGAATTGCCTCTAGAGACTTTTGCACAACCCCTGTGTCAGCCTCTCTATGGTTATTTTTGCCTCTCTACAAGCTACTCTCCAGAGCTGGAATCTCTTCCTTTGGACTCACTGTCCCTACCCATCTCTGTCTGTACTTCCTTCTCTAGCTCGAACTCTTCCGACCACTGTTGTTGCTCTCTAGAAAATCGAACTGCCCAAGGAAATCAATCTCAAGTGTGCGTTCTCCATCTACCCATTGACCTCTTACAACTCCAATTGGGACTCCAACACCCAAGATCAAAACATAATTGATGGCTAAGATTATTTCTGGATCGATCCATGTGAGTTTCTAGATGATTCACATATTTATCAATTAGTATTGATTAGTTAACCCCCTTTCCTAAGTTTAGACTTAGGAAATATTAAAAATAGGCTAATAATCTAATTGAGACACTTCCAGGTGGAATTTCCAGAAATGATTTCTGGGTTTGGAGAACTTTTGTGTTTTATCCTCTCCACAAAGTTTCGAGACTAGAACACCTCTGATGCTACAAAAACTAACACTCCCTCTTAACGAGGAAGGTGTTCTAATGCTGCACTATTGCTACAACACCCTATCTCTGTATCACGCTCTATCACGTTGTTGATGTCTTCCCACTGTGACTGCTTGCCATTGTCCATCAGCCATTGCGCAACTCTGATGGTGCATCTGTGTTGCTGCTAACACTATTATACTGTTGCCAACTCTGCATCTGCACTACAACTCCCTCTCAATTGTTGTTGCTGCTACTGCAATTACTACAACTGAGAAGCATCCAAAATTCTAAATCAACTGCGACTGTGTCAGATTTGTCTCATGAGCATCTGACTGCTACTAGCCTCTGCACTATACACTAAGGAATTTGCGCCACTGCTGTTGACTCTGCTACTGAGCCTCCTACTCTACTGTCAACATTGCACTGCGCTCCTCAACACTTGACTACAACCAGTCTACAACTGTTACTCGAAATCTGATTGCATCAATTGACATTGATTCATCCTGCTATTGAATATTGTGGGCCCCTGCAGCAAGGTAATGATCCATGAGGACACCTCAATGGACCTTGCCCCAAACCTTTGAAACTCAGGGATTATAATTCCATATCGCCCCACCTCTCTCCTAGAGGTATAGCTGCAAGCATAACAAAATCTTCCTTCAACCTGGAGGACAACTTGTCTATCTCTGTTGACACTGCTGCCTAGTCTTGCTTCTCCTACTTGTCCTTCTTCCTGAGAGGACATTGGGTACTTTAGTGGCCAAACTCGCCACACTTGAAGCACTTGACCTTAGATAGGTCCTTCTTCTTCTTCTCCCCTTGTCCTTGACTAGGACCCTTTGATGCTAGGGCCACATTCTTCTCCTCCTCCTCAACCTTCACGCCCTTGCTGTCGCTTCTGTTGATGGTGTTGTTTAATAGAGCTCGCCTCAACTCCTCCTGATGTAGATTTGACCACATCCCGCCCCATCTAGGCAATGTTCTTGGACCAAGCTACTTTGGACAAAGACTTGCCATTACTTTGAGACATTGTCAGTGCCAACTGTATAAGCTCTGTTGGTTGAGGTGCCTCCCCAATGACTGCAAGCTATTCATGGACCTCCTGAATCTTGGCGAGGAAGGGATCTATGCCTTCACACTTCTACATCCTGATGCTTTTTAGCTTCTCCTGTAGGAAATCTTTCACTGCTCGGAAGTATTCTAATATAGTTGGTCAAGAGCATCCCACATCTCCTTGGCAGTGCGTTTGCCAGAGATATGTGAAACTATATCACCTTGGACTCCATCTAGGATCAACTGCTTCACCTTTGCCATCTCTTTCCTGTACTCCTTTAGCTGATCTGCATCTAAGGTATTACCACTACATTACCTACATAGGCTTTTAGCCTTCAGGCCATATTCATCCAGCAGGAAGGACATCCTAGCCTTCCAGATGACAAAGTTGGAGTCTCCCTCTAACCTACCCTGATCTCTAAACCCAATTGTGGCCATCTCTGAATCTAATCGAAAATATCTCTCTTCCCTTGCTCAGTTGTTGAATCTACCACTCGCACTCCCTTTTGGAGTGAGAAAAACTGTCTGCAACAACTGTCGACTGCAACTGGGAAAATCAGATTTTTAGACTAGAAACACTCTCAGAGTAATTTACCTTTGTGTGTGCTCTTCCTCTTCCTCTTCCGATTGAATCTGCTCAACAATTTTGCTCCGCTGCTCTCTGGAAATACTTTCTGGCTCTAACTCTGCCTGGTGGAGTTCTGCTCTAAGCAACTCGAACTTTCCCCGCCACTTTGCAACTGGAAATCGAACTTTTGCTCTGCCACTCGCACTGCCTAGCTAAACTTTGCGCAGACCCTAGATAAATTTTGCTACTGCTCCCTCTGAACAACAAATTTGTCCTTATACGTTTCTAATCTACTAATCTGATCAACCTCGCTCTGATAACATGTGAAAATTTCCACTGTTGCAACAATTGAAAAGTATTCTTTCAACTATAAATTAATGAACAATTTATTTTCCCAGACAAACATCGAATAATTCACAACTGCAATTTTCAACAAAATAAATTATGTGGAAAATAAACTTTAAACTAAGAAATACTGGCACACACAATAAATTTGACATAGTTATTTTTGGACAAAAGTCCTCGAAAAACCCAACTTGGGAAAACCGGTGTAGCAATTGAATGTTTTTATTATTAAGCAATAGTGAGAAACGTTGAGTACAACTAGATGCTAAAATCTGGCAATCCTACAGAGAAAAATATTGGCAAAAATCTAGTGAGGAATTTTCTTCACCCCACAAGCAATTTGGGTTGTGATTGCCAACTCCAAGTGAGTCTTCCAAATACTGCTCGCGCAAGCTTGCGTCACCCTAGCACAGTCCCTTCCATGCACTACCTGAAACAACTCTCCTCAAGTCGTCATGTCTGTTGCTGACTGAGAAATTCTCTCTCAGGCACTCTAGAAAATCTTTTCGGCCTCTGGAATTGAAACTCAACTTCTCTCTAGCGAAATCGAATTGCCTTTAGAGACTTTTGCAATAGCCTCTCTATGGCTATTTTTGCCTCTCTGCAAGCTACTGTTTGGCACTGGAATCTCTTCCTCCAAACTCACTGTCCTTGCCCCTCTTTGTCTCTGCTTCCTTCTTTGGCTCGAACTCTTCCGACCACTGCTGCTGCTCTCTGGAAAATCGAGCTGCCCAAGAAAATCGATCTCAAGTGTGTGTTCTCCATCTACCCATCAACCTCCTCTTATAATCTCCAGATGGGACTCCAACGGCCAAGATTAAAACATAATCAATGGCTGAGATTATTTATGGATCGATTCATGTGAGTTTCTCGATGATTCACACCATTCTCAATTAATACTGATTAATTAACACCTTTTCCTAAGTTTGGACGTAGGAAATTTTAAAAATGGGTCAATAATCTAATTGAGACACTTCTAGGTGGAATTTCCAAAAATGATTTTTGGGTTGTGGAGAACTCCTGCGTTTTAGCCTCTTCACCAGGTTTCAAGTCTAAAACACCTCCAATGCTACAAAAACTAACATTGTGTAGTGCCTAGCTAAGCAGTACGAATTGTTGGCAAGGGTTTGATTTTCCAGTTACAATTGCAAGAAAGTTCGATTTGACCAGAAAAGTGATTCTAGCAGGCAAAGGGAGCAATAACTCAGTGCTTTCGTAGAGCAGATTTCGTATCTAGGCACAAAGGATTTGTAGCAGTTTGCTTGTGCAAATTCAATATCAGGTGGAAGAGAAAGTGCACACACACACAGAATTTCTCTCAGAGGGTTCCTAGCTTCAGAAATCCAATATTTCCAATTGTAGTAGGCAGTAGCAGCGAGTAGTTTTCTTACTCCAGAAGGGGGTGGAAATAACGGAGCTAGCAGCCAAGCGAGTGAAAGAGGGAGATTTCCATCCTAGTTCAATTTTTTGCAGAATCGCCATAGTGGTGCTTAAAGATTAGGATAACTTGGAAGGAACTTTCACCTATATCATCTGGTAGGCCAGAATGTCCTTCCTTCTAGATGAACAAGGCCTGAAAACCTATGCAGAGGAAGTTGTTGCAAAACCTGTCGATCCAGATTAGCTGAAAGAATTTATGAAGAGATGGCTAAGGCGAAGCGAATGATCCTTGATGGAGTTCGGGATCATATAATCTCACACATAGCAGCCAAGAACACGACCAAAGAGATGTGGGATGCTCTGACAAGGTTACATTAGAATCCTTTTGAGTAGTGGAAGATGTTCCTAAAGGAAAAGTCGAGGAACACCGAGATGCAGGAGGGTGAAGGCATTGATCCCTTTCTCACCAAAATCCAGTATATCCAGGATGAGCTTGTAGTCGTAGGAGAAGCGCCTTAAGATATAGAGCTAATGTGTTTGGCCCTGAACAGTGTCTCCGAGGAATGGGAAATTTGTGTTCAAGGTATTTTTGGACGAGATACATTACCAGGGTGGGATAGGATGTGGTCAGACCTGCAGCAGAAAGAAATGAGGTGAACTTTATCAATAGCAATAGAAGCAAGGGATTGAAAGGTGTGACCTCTATTTTTGCCTCTCTGCTGTGAAAATTTATGAATCTACACATAAGAAATCCTACTGCAATCACTGGTTGATCATCTCCTACTTGTTTTTACATTCAACAAGTTATTTAATTATTAAAGAGCGATGAAAACACTATTGCAGACTACACATACATACAAATCATGAACTGAAAATAGAACAAGACAAATACAGAAGGGACACCGTTATTTTTGGACAAACGTCCACGGTAAAATCCAATGCGAGAAAACCAGTGCAACAACTTTGACGATTTTCTATTATTAAGTAGTTCTGAATGCAGCTTTGGATGCTCTCAGCGATCCAGTTAAAGAGATAAAATATACTGGTAGAAACCTAAGTGAGATTACCTCACTTCACCTAGAAAAATCTCTCCATTTCGGCAGCTGGACTGGTTGTCCCTGGCTACAACTACGTTGCCCCTTCGCAGTAGTTGCGTGGAGCACACTAGGTCTCTGCGTTGCCTCTTCTGCCTCTTGGAGCTCTGACATCAGCCTTCTCAGCTGATCCTGTTGCTCCCCGACTAAATTTTGATTTATGTTGGAGGGTGGCTCTACCCCAGTGCTAGAAATGCGTGGGCCCTTCCTGGCCCAATGTCAGTCTCCCTGGGTCTGTGCTACTTCCTTTGGTGTCTCTCTGTCTCTCTCTGTTGTGTATTCGAGGTCCTAGAGAAGATCCTCCAACCTCAACTATCCTTGCCCGTCTGCTGCAACATATCACTTGTTCGATTTTCTCAGCAAACCTCGCCCTAGAAAAATCTAACTGACTGATCTCTCAAGTGTATCTCCAACTGACCCTCAAGCCTCCTATTATACTTTTCTTGTTGATGAATCAATGGCCGAGATTAAGTCCCTAATCAATGACTAAGATTAAAATAGACTTGATCCTCGTCACTTAGAAGCTTCTCACTCATATTCTTATTAATACCCATTAATATTTTTATTTTCCCAAGTTTAGACTTAGGAAC
>APFE030419961.1:83137-134408 GCA_000404065.3 Pinus taeda | reverse complement strand
GAAATGGTTTCTAGAAGTGATTAGAAACCCTAAAAAAAATTAAAAATTAATTAGAAAAAAAAAAAAAAAATTAAAAAACAAGTGTTATTTTGTGGGAAACGAGGCCCATACGGCGTGGAAACGCGTTTCCGTACGTGGAAACGTGTGGAAACGCCTGGAAACGTGTGGAAACGCGCCCGTACGGACGGAAACGCGTTTCTACGCCGTACGGTACGCGGAAACGCGTTTCCGTTTCGTTTCCGTACGGAAACGGACCCTAGACCCACGTTTCCTGCAACTTAGGTTTATTTTCAGTATTTACATAGTAAATAACTTGTTAATTAATTAAAACAAATAGGAAGGAATAAATCAGAAAGTACATGGAGGGTTTCTAATTGTTAGACTTAGAAACTTCAACAGTACTCACTGCTCCTCGCTCCTAATCACTGATTCAACTTTGCTTAGCAACCCCGCTCTAGCAAAATGATTGACTGATCACTCTGGTGTGTTCTCCAATTGACTCTCAAGCCTCCTCTTATACTTTTCTTGTTGGTCCTTTCAACAACCGAGATTAAATCTCTATTCAATGGCTAAGATTAGATTTGGCTTGATCCATTACTTTTGGAACCTTCTAACCCAGTTTTATATTAATACCTATTAATATTTTATTTTTCCTAAGTTTAGATTTAGGAACTCCATTAAAAATATTAATTATTTTAATATCTCTCAAACTAGTTAGAGTTTGCCCAAACCATTTCTAGGTCTTGGGGATCTCATGTGCTTTAGCCTTTCCACCAATTTTCATGGCTAGAGCATATTCGATGCTACCCCAAATCAACACTCCCACTTAGCGAGGACTGTGCTCTAGTAATACTCATTGAGCATCACGCTGATTATCCGGCATCGGTCCCTGTGCTGATGCTAGGCCTCCCCGCCCAACATCCTCTGCATTGTTGCATCCTGTATTGCTGCCCATGGCCCTGCCCTGCCACTGCTGCATCTATACGACAACTCCCTCTGCATCCGTACTACTGCTGGTCCATGCTCCCTACACTGCATTTGTACAACATCCCCTCTCATCATGCTACTGCATTGCAACTCAACTTTTGAGAAGTAAGTAACTGATCCACCCAACTTTTGACATCCTTGTCAGGTTAGAAACATTCCCGATGTTGAAGCTCTCTCTGCTACTAACAAGTGCTTCCTCTACTGACCTCTGCGTTGCTGCAACAACTCCCTGCATCTCGCACCATTACACACCTCTCTGTGCCATCCTGCATTGGTGCAACACTCCCATGCCTCTCGCACTCTTGCAGCCTGCTAGCCTCGCGTTGCCTGGGGACTCCTGCATTGTAGCAGTCTCTGTTGTTTCATTCGCATTCGTCTCTACCGACATCTACTAGTCCTACTACTCCTGTTCGAGGCTCTCGTAGCAAGGTATAATCCAAGAGGTTGGGTACCTCAAGGATCCTGCCCCTCATTGCCTGTAGTCTACTGACTATATCTCAATGTGTCCCCACTTCTTCTCAAGTGGCACATGAGCACTCATGGCACAATCGTCATCCTCCTCGACTTCTTCCTCCGCCCTCGCTGGCACTGCCTTCGAGTCAGAGGCCTCTCTCTTACTCTTCTTCCTTGGACACTGGTTTGCATAGTAACCCAGTTCCCCACAATGGAAGCACTTGACCTTGGATAGGTCCTTCTTCTTCCTCTTCTCCTGTTTTCCCGCAGATGCTAGAGCCGCATCCTCTTCCTCTTCCTTCTTGATCTTGACCCCTTTGCTACTACTCCCTGCCTTGGTCAACAATCTGATCTCTTTTTGACGAAGAGCTGCCCATAGTTCTTCCCAATCCGGAAGACTTGTCCTGCCCAGTATGCTCTGGACAAATATTTCCCAATCCTCGAAGACTAGTTAAGTGCGGTCCTTACCATCAACTCCTAATCCAGCGTGGCCCCTATGGAAGTCAGGTTGGTCACGGATCTCCTTCAACTGACCGAGGAAGACATCTATCTGCTCTCCTTTCTACATCTGGTATGACCTTAGTTGATTCTCCAGGAACATTTTCCTCTGCATGGAAGTATGCTGGTACAATGTCTTCAAAGTGTCCCACATCTCCTTTTCCGTTTCTTTCTCAACAATATGTGGGACCACATGATCCTTGACCCCATGAAGGATGATAGACTTTGCCTTAGCCATTGCCTCCTTGTACCTTTCCTTAGCTACCGGGTCAACTGGGATAGCTATCAGTCTCAAGGCGAAGCCCTTGATACGATGTTTGTCTAGAATGGACAAGATTTTGGCCTTCCAGACCACAAAGTTGGATGCTCCATCCAGCTTGTCCTGATCTCTCAACCCATTCACAACCATCTCGCTACTCTTCTGTCGACTCCTCTGAGTCTATCTATTTCCCGCCTGGAAGTCCTTGGTTCGACTCCTACTGAGTCTTTCTACTTCCCGTCTAGAAGTTATCTTCTGGACTCCCTTTGAGTCCCGATTTCCCTCCTGGAAATCTTTTTGCCAACTATCAAGTTGCTCCTCTCTGATCGTCTGTGCAACTGCAACACTGATCTAGAATCCTTGGCTAGAAATCCGCCTCGACAACAAATCCCTCTACCTTGGTCTTGCCTTGTTAGGTACTGTTCTAACCATAGTACCCCACCAATTTTGCTCCTGCAAACTGCTCACAGCTTCCTTCACCCCAACAATTGAAGGATTGAGCCTCTTGGCTCTGCGCAATCCCAGCACCAGCAAAAAAACTCCCTCAGCCAACTGCGTCAGCCCTCTTGGCCTCCGCGTGGCTCCGTGTGAGCCTCTCTCTACCCTCAGCCTCTACACTGGCCTCTCTCTGGCCCAGACTAATGACGCAGTCCCTCTGGGCAACCATTCCTCTGTCGCTTCTACAAGGATCAACTAATTTCACTCAAGATAGCTGATACTGCTGAAAATGCTCTGCTCAGTTGATGCCTCCAACTCTCCTGTGATCTACAACCACCCTTTGATACCATGTTGAATTTTCTAAGTCTATCCGTTGGAAAATTAATCTGTATTTTGCCGGTTTATTTCTTCTACTTGTAAATTCTGAACAAGTTATTTAAGACATATAAATACTGAAATAAACACAATATAGTTACAACAACTACAGATCATCAACTGGAAGAAAACAAGCACACAAGTGACTTTGTTATTTTTGGACAAATGTCCTTGGAAAAATCCAATGCAGGAAAACTGGTGCAACTATTCAGAGGGTTATATTATTATGCAATCTTTCTGAGTGCATCTGGGCGCCTAACTAGCTCACCCGACAGAGAAAAATACACGGCAACAATACCTCTATATTTGGAAACAAGCATTCGGAGAACCTGTCCCATGAAACCCTCTTCGGCACAACTGAAGCTCAACGCTAGCCCTTCTGGCCTTTGCGCCAGCCTCCTACTGACCTGCGTCAGCCCCTAGACCCTCTGCGTCACTCCATCAACCTTTGCGTGGATGACGCAGTCCCTCTAGCCTCTGCGCTCTCTGCTGGGCTCTGCGTAACTGGACTGGCTACTGCTCTCGGTCTCTTTGCTTCTGCGCTAGTCTCTCAGTGCTGTCTCTACCTCATACTCACTGCCCCTCGCTGTTGATCACTGATTCAACTTTGCTTAGCAACCCTGCTCTAGCAAATGACTGATCACTCTAGTGTGTTCTCCAACTGACCCTCAAGCCTCCTCTTATACTTTTCTTGCTAGTCCTTCAACGGCCGAGATTAAATCTCTAATCAACGACTAAGATTAGATTTCGCTTGATCCATTACTTTTGGAACCTTCTAAACCAGTTTATATTAATACCTATTAATATTTTATTTTTCCTAAGTTTAGACTTAGGAACTCCATTAAAAATATTAATTATTTCAATATCTCCCAAACTGGTTAGAATCTGCCCAAACCATTTATGGGTCTTGGAGATCTCATGTTCTTTAGCCTCTCCACCAATTTTCATGGTTAGAGCACATTCGATGCTACTGCAAATCAACACCCAGTTGCCCAGAAAGTGGGAGTGCAAGATCTAGGGCAAAGTGTGGGATCCCAGATATACATCCCAGAGGCAGGGCAAATTATATTCAAGGGTAGAGAAGGGCAGGATGGCTGATTTGGAAGTGATCCAAGGGCAGATTGAATTATTTAGAGTAGATAGTGTGCATTTCCAGTGCAGCTATGTGAATTAGCTGGGAAGTGTGAATTTGCGAGAGAGGGCTAGATCCAATTGCTATGAGGGAAAAGTGTTCCTAGATTATTTTCCTGTTGAGATAGATTGTCAGAGGATTGTCAGTTGGGAATCCAGATTGTAATTCTCTAATTTGCTACATAATAAAATAAACCCTCGTCTGTTGCACTGGTTTTCCCTTCGGGGTTTTTCTAGGGACTTTTAGTCCAAAATAATTGTGTTGTTTTTTATGTGTGCATCTATTTCTCAGTTCCTTATTTAATTCTGCATCATAATTTTATTGTGAAGAATTGCAGCGTGATTTATCTGTTATTTGTTGTATAACAAATAAACTGCAAATCAATTAGGAGAATAAATTTCAGTTGATGCAATTTCAAGGAAATTTCCTTTGTATTAGAGCATTATTGATCAGATCAGAGGCGAAAGATCAATAGATCGTGCAGTTTCAGAGGGAGATTTGAAGCACGGGATTCAAATCTGTGCAGGCCGAGTCAGGGGTGCAAATTGTAGAGGCAAGAAATTAAATTCCCAAATCCAGTTTGGAGAAAAGCTAGAATAGCATCAGAGCAGAATTTGCAGGTAGTGGATTTGTCCGAAAGTAGTTTCGGTTAGTAGATCAGTTGATTCGTTGAGTAAATCTAGGCGCAAAAGATTTCTAGTAAGGGTTGCAACTGCAAATCTGCGGAGGGCAGGAAGAGAAAATCACACATGGAGGCGATTTATACAAATTCTTAGAGGGTTTCTAGTTTTTAGGAGGAGATCTATAATTTTCAGTAGTAGAAGGTCGTAGCAAACATGCCAGTTCAACCATTGTGTGCTTCAGGAGCAACAATACGCGTGCCAAATTTCAAAGGACTTCTGAAAGGCAAAGAAAGTTTTCTAATTGAGTAGTAGCAGGAAGTGCGAGAGCCAAAGGAGGACTTATGGAGGCAAGCAGTGAATGAATAGGAGATGAGTTAATTGTCCTTAAGATTTTAGATTTTTATATGGATCACTATCAACCATGCTTGATATCTATATTCAGCATCAGCATATGTTTTAGGGGTGCAAATTTTACAGCAATACCCCGAAACAAATTTGCAAAAATCAGCTTACCTTGGATGTTTGACATCTGCATCCAAAACTTAAAATCTGACCATCAGGTTTTGGATGCCAACTCCTTATGAAGTACTGTACTTCATTTATTTGAGCAAGGCTAACCCCGCATTCCATTGTCTAAAGTCAGTGATGTAATTGAGATGATTGAGCTACTGTGTAGTGAGTCTAAAGCCATTTATCCTGTCTGAGGTCTTTCACAATCTATCAGTTTCAGGTAAATTTTCAATATTTTGCATAGGTCAGATTACTTAAAACTAGAGACATGTTTATAGATATGTCACGAAAAATTGCTCTGCTTTGTTTACTGTGCAAGAGAAACAAAAAATATAGGATAACTCGTATCATTTACGAAGTAATAGTTCTCATACTAAGTACCATTCTTTTAAAGCTTAATTTTGGATTTTATAAACGAGTTGTGGAATATATAGCAAATAGGATAACTCAGATATCATTTACTAAGTAATAGTTTTCATACAAAGTGCCATTCTTTTAAAGGTTAATTTTGGATTTTATAAATGGGTTGTAAAGTATATAACTTGATTTACAGGGAAGGAAGTTGGAAGCAATATCTTATTTAAGAAAACTTGCAGCCTATGAGGAGCCAAAAGAACATTGGTCTAAAGCACGTTATTATCAAGGATTGGTTACGTTAGCAAGGTGTGGAAATAATGACCATCATATATCAAAATTAGCTATTATTCGTTTTTCATGTGTTTACGCTGTATATATATTTGTACTGTATCTTTATATCGCATTAAAAAGAATTTTCTGCCAGTGTTTTATTTCAAGAAGGCGAAAAAGCTGAAGCAGCGCACTATCTTCGCCTAGCCGCAAATTATGATCCTTCAGTAAACTCTTATTTGCAAGAGTGGGAAGACAACCCTGGGCATTAACAGGGAAGTTGGATCTTATGAGCATCGTAGATTGCATGCACATTCCATTCAAGTGAGTCCAGTCAAACAAATCAAGGTTTTTCATTTGGTTTATCTCGTTGTAAGTTGTCATGCTTGCAGATGTAAGAAGCGTGATTTTCTGTTCCAAGCCATCATTATGTACGTGTAGTTGTGGGTTGATTTGAACTTATTCTCCTCAATGTTTGGAGCAAGACAGAATCTGCCCATAAATGATAGACATCTCGATGTAAAAGATCTTTGCAGCAGAGCAAGAAATTTTGAAGTCCATTCATGTCAATTTTTCACACATAATTATAGCTGTATGGCATCAAAACCATAAAACTTTCATTTATTGAATTTTGAAGGAGCATAATAAGTGCTGTGCAAAAGCATTTTCATGGAAAATTCATTTGACCATATGTTAGGAGAAGAATTTATGCATTCTCCACTAATCATGTAAAGTGAATATTCAAAGTGCAATAAAAATTTATATTTCTTGCTGATTAACATTTATCTATTTTCTTCTTATTAAAAGAAGTGAGGAACTTATGATAACCAACAAGGATATCAATTTGAATGAGTTAAGATTTTAACTGCTAGTTTGTATTGATTTTCATTGTCAACTGTTATGAGGTCAAACTGGCTTTGTTCAAATGGTTAATCAAGTGATCTTTTTTCACAGAGATCTAGGTTCAATCCCCCTAAGAATATGCTGTCAGGCTAATGTGGCTATGATATGCTATCTTGTGATATATCATTGTTTACTAAGCCTAGGCAGTATATAATATGATCTTTGCACCTTAAAAATGATAAGAAACGATTAATTGCAGTCTTCTTTGAGGGGGAAACTTTCTCTTACAATGAATACAATGTACAAATATTTGATGATTCTAAGACTAGGTCTCCTTTGTGTGTGTGTGTGTGAAGGAGACAAAGGGTACAATTACAATAAAATGGGACCATTAGGGGTTCTAACCTACATAACAATATAACATTAGAAATGTAAATCACTCAATATCTAGGGCTTAGTAAAGGATTTTAGGGTTAACATGGAGCTTGTATAGGGCTTAACATGCCCCTTCCCTTAAAGAAGTGTTGTCCTCAACACTTGACTATATGTGGGTGTTTCTACATGAACAACTCATCTTATCATGTTGCTTTTTCCACTGGTAGGTTCTTCTATTTGATGAGGTACTTAGTAATTGTTCGATTTCTCAACTACTTAGTCCTTGCTTCCAAAATCAATTCTAGTTCTAGTATTATTTTCCCTTTTTCATTAATCTTTGGTAGAATAGTTTGGACTAGGATCTTGTCACCAATTATCTTCTCTAAGCAAGAAACATGGAAGGCTTGATGTACGCATGAAGATGGAGGCAACTCCAATTTGTAAACCATACTTCTAATCCTCTGCAACACCTTATAGGGACCATAATGCATCAGTTCTAATTTATTGTCCTTCTTTTGTTGCTTGAGGGACATTTGTTTATATGGTAGTAGCCTCACAAATACCAAATACCCCATTTCAAATTCCCTTTCACTGTGATGTCGATCTGCTTGTTGTTTCATCCTATTTTGTGCCATAACCAAGTTGTTCTTCAGTAGTTTGAAAACCTCTTGTTATGATCCTTGCTTCTTCAAGAAGTATGCCAGGTGAGGAAGAAATAATTGATCCTTGTGCCTTAAAAATGATAAAAAACTAATAAGTGCATTCTTCTTTTCGAGCGCGAAACCTCCTTTAACAATTAATACAATCTACAAGACAATATGTGATGATTCTAAGACTAGGTCTTCTTAGTATATGTATAGGAGATAAAGGGTATAATTATAATAAAATGGAACCATGAAGGGTTGTAGCCTACATAACAATAGAAATGTAATCACTCAATATCTAAGCTTTAGTAAGGGGTTTTAGAGTTAACATCGGGCTTGTATAGGGCTTAACAGTATATCTTTAACAAATGAGGCTAGATATTTATATGGGCGATTTTCAATAAATCACTACCCCTTTGTTGTGGCATATAAGTTGAAGGTATATAGTTAGTACATAGCTCATTGTTAATGGAGTAAATCAACCTTCAATTTATATGCCATAACAAAGGGTTAACGATTTACTGAAAATCACCCATCGGAGAAATTTTTTCTCCTATTTGATCAACTAGCAACCCTATGGATGGCTTATAGATAACTATATCTCAAAACTCTCCATGCATGTTTGGTTAGTGCTTTCTTCCTCACCTAGCATACTTCTTCAAGGAAGGTGGGCCATCTAGTGCAAGGCTAGCCTTGCACCTTCTTGATGGGCATTACCTCGATCCTTTCTTAATTGAAGATCATTCTAGGGTGTATAATTTGCAAGCTCCTTAGAGAGTCATTTGGCATATGATTCTTTAATCTTCTAACCTCTAAGTCTTATTGGCAAAGCCTCTCTTCTGGGGATAATATTCGTTCACAAAACTTCAGGGGAGAAGCCACTGAAATGATAGTGGTAGTTGATCTCATTATTTCCCTAGACTTGGAGTGCCTAGTGAGACTTTGCGTTGGGTTGCTAGATTTTGTGGTAATATTTTTTATGTCCTTACTAAGGAGGAGTTGAGTCCTTATCCTCATAATATGATATTTATGCTTCACACACTTTTGATGAGAACCTTCCAAAGCCAAAGTTAAAATTTCTCATCTAGCAACTCCTAAGTCTTGTTCCAGTTCAAGGTCTTCTAGTCATAGACCTAGCAAAGCAATCATTTATTCTAAAAGGAAGATTGTCCCCAAGACTCTCCTAATGCAATCTTCTCTTGTAATTAGAGTTCTCTTCAACAAGCCTTCTACCTTAGCGAAAATGGCAAATCCATGGCTCATAAGTGTTTAGAAACCCCTAGACATGAATCATATCTAGGATATTCAAATGATATCCCTGAAAAATATGATGAATTGTTGCTCAATTTCTCAAGGAATGATGAAGTCATGCCTGCATAACATATCAATTTGTTTTATTGGCATGTAGGTGGAAGAGATATTCAAGAAGAGGATGTGGTCATGAGACTCTTTTTCCTTTCCTTTGAAGGTACTGCAAGATCATGGTACCTAGATTTACCCATTGGAGAAATCAAAACTTGATATCAATTTCATGATAGCGCAACCATCAAAGATGGGAGACAATTGATGGCCCAATTTCAAGAGTCCAAGAAAAAGGAAAATGAAAGTGTCAAGGATTTCAACCAAAGGTTTGATCTATTAGTAAAGTAGACACCTACAACCTTTAAACCTATGATTGATAAAATCCTAGCACAATACATAGTTTCATTTGATGGACACTTTTTATATGCCTTAAACGACAAGGAACCTACAAGTTTTGAGTAAGCAAAGGCATGTGGTGTGACTATTAAACATAACTTGGCCATAAGTTGACTTGATATCTCATCCTAGAGCTAAAGTGGAAGTTAAGCCTAAGCTTTCAACTCATGTTGACCTAGCTCTACAAGCTTTTGTTCAAAACTTTGATAAAGTAAGTAATGAACTTATACGAGGACAGTTCTCTATGATGAATACGTTAACTCTCTTGGATAAGGAAAGAAGTTATTGTCCTAATTATACTTCCAATCCTCAGTACAATAATGACAATGTTCAAATAAGGAACTCAGGACCAAGTGGTGGTAAGAATTTCATTGAACATACCTAACACTCTTGCCCCTACTAACATGATAAATTAAGAGGGGCTCCTTTGGTGTCCATATTGTAATGACTTCGACATTGATGAAGATTGTCCTCGCTGCCAGGTTGAGGAGGAGGAAGGCTCAAAGCATTTGAACTTGATATATGACTCTTGTCCCTATTCCCCAACAACAACATGATGATATGATTAGAGGATGTGTAAGGAAACCTAATGAACATGTTAATGTTGTTGAGACAATGTATAGAATTAAGAGTATGCAGTAACTAGGAGAAATAAGCAATCAAAAAACACTGAGGCAAGAAACAACGAGGCCCTGCCAAAGAATTAGACATGAGTGCCTTTGCCCTTTAGGACTGGAAACCTCAATCCCACGCCAACCTAAAAGACTAATGATGCTTCACTAGATTTTGACTTAGGATGTGCATTAACTAAAGTAAATGTTCATGCCCCTTTCATAGAACTAGCAAATCTTGAAACTCAAAGGGATTAGATTAAGAAGATTCTCAACTTTGATAGAGCCTAAAGAGCCCCTTGATATTACAAAATATGTGTTGTGATTGAACAATGGGCAACGTGCACCTTTCTACCTTTCATTAGTGATAAATAATTTGATCATGTACATTTATATGCCTGACTCTATGCCTCTGCCAGTGTGATGCCACTAAAAGTAATGAACCAACTAGAGTGGCAAATCACTAGATAATATAGGAATGTGTGTGGATTCGACTCCAAATCTATTCAAGTCCATGGTTTGATTAAAGATGTCAAGGCATGTTTAGTTGTCAATCCTAATGCAGTTGTGCTCATGGATATAGTTGTCATTGATGTCCCTGATGCTCGGGGTATGGTCTTATCAAGAAAGTGGTTAGTTTCTATACGTGGGTATTTGCAAATGGATCTATCCTATGCTACGATACCCACCTCCGATGGAAGGTCATTTATCCTTTGCAGAGAACCCAACATTTAATATCATGTGGAAACATCGGAGAACATATTTACCATATTCAATCTTATAATCTCTCTCTCTCTCTCTTTCCTTTTACATTTGAAGATTTCATAGAAAGAGAGGAGCACCTTCAAGCATCTTGGAAACATTTTGAGTCTCAAATATTTGGCAAGTTGAAGGGTTATAAGGATGTTAGGAGAAGCATATGTTAAGTAAACTAATTTTCTTCCTCCAAGACGATTGACTAAAAGATCAAAAACAAGAATAAAATATGGGTCAGGAGAACTTGTTCTCGTTGATAATGACCCTTATCCTTTCAAATTTGTTATTTCAGTTAATAATTATATTATTCTTCTCCTTTATCACAAGGATGATGATCAAATTCCTACCTAGTTACTGTCAACCAGTTTCTTTGAGTGTATAAGTAGTAGGTCTATTAGCACTAGGGATTATTGGGATTCTCATGCACTTCTCGTTTGAGCACATGGATCAAGCACTCTACGATGAGCACATGTCCCCGAGTTGGAGGAAAACCTTACTCACCCAAGTGGCTAACACCTAGGAGAAAATATTTCTCCTATTTAATTAGTTTACCAACCAGTCACCTTATGGATGACTTATAAATAGTTATACCTTAGATCTCTCCATATATGTGTGATCATCGCTTTCTTCCTCACTTGTCATACTTCTTAAAGGAATGCGGGTCATCTATTACAGGGTGCATTAACTCTTTATATAATCATGTGTTTTAATTTAATGTTAAGGGCATTCTAATATGAATCATAGGTTTAGTTAGACGATTGACCACTCTTGATTGTATCCTTGTTCATGTGCTTCACCTAGGAGGTTATCCCCTTTTCCCTTAGTCTAATGTGACCTTCCCTGAGGCCTTTCCTTTCCATTGTTCAAGTGACGGTACAAATAGGAGTCGTTGATTGTCATAGTGTGTCCAAGGTAATCCATAATTTTCACTTTCCATTAGTCCCTTGTATCTACCTCAATTCTTTGGGTTGATTGTCATTTGTCACCAATATTGGCACCCTCTTATCCTCATCTTTGAGTAAGGACCCAAAAACTTTTTCCCTTAAGAGGTTGATGTAGTTGAAAGAAAGATAAAAGCATATGTAGCCACAAATGAAAGAAAATGTAAAATGAAAAACATGGTTGGGAGAATTTAAAGTGTGTGGACAAAAGCCTAGCTCCCCTTCATTAGTCGTGACTGAATTCCTAGCATACCATGTGTTATTTGTATAAAGGGAACTTATGAATGTTCCAACCATGATAAGCAATGAAAAACTACACCTATGAGGGGTATAGGATGGTAATTGGATTCCCATCGCAAACACAAGTATGGTAATTTGCTTACAAATCATTAACTAGAAAGACATTTGAAGGAAAAACTTGTGTGGAGTACTTTGGTGCCTTTAGCGTTAGATGTGGTCCATTGTGATACTTTTATGTTTTCTTTAACTAATGATGTTGATCACACTTGATCTTGAGGGTGTGTCTTAGGGGTTTCTCACAAATGCTTTGGATATTCCTTGAGAGATGGCTTAACACTTCTGCAACACCTTGATGATGATGTCTTGCCCAACATGAAAGCACTTGTGACCTTGCAGACACAATGTTTCCCCCACAAAGATGAATATTGGGCCTTGCGGAGCCCTCACATGGATGCATGACACCTCCTACACCTCTATATATTGAAACATTGAATTAAGAATTTAGAACATTAACAAGATTGATGATGTTCCCAAGAGAAACCTAGGACACCCCCAAGTTGGCCTTCCACCTTTTTGATGGGTGTTTCCTTGTTCCAAAGCCTAGACGTGGAACAATGTTACCAACTTAACAAGAACTTTATCGAGTTCTCATTTTTTTGGAGGTAGCATCAAATCGTGATTTTCATGTTGATTTTGAAAAGTGGTGATGCAACATCACCCTTTTTTATTTATTTTAGAGTCAAAATTTCAACATTTGTTAACCATGGCGTTCAAATCTAATTATCATGATTACAAAAGACATGAAAAACCATGTTGAAATGCAAAAATGGTGATCTATATTACCCCATTTTTCTTCAAGGGTTAAAATTCAAACATTCTTTAACTATGAAATTAAAAATCAAATACCATGACTATTAAAAATGCTAAAACCCACCACTAAGTTTTGTATCTTTCTACTTTTGCATTTTTTTTTAAATGTCCTTTAAATTTGTCTAACTTTTATTTTATTTTTTATTTTTGGGATAAAAATTACCAATAATTGACATTATAGCCTTGGCCATTTTTGCCTTGTGAATTTAAAAGTGGCATAACGTAACTTTGTTAATTATTATTATTTATATTTTAATAATTTACATTAAAAAATTGAAGGAAATAAATTGTAAATATTTTATTTTAAAAAGGGGAAAGTCAATTAAAAAGAAAAAGTAATTCTTTTATTGTAAATTATTGAAAATTATTTTTTTTTTAAACTAAGAGAAAAGACAATTCTTTAAACAAAAATACATTAAAATTATTAATATATTATATATTATTATATATATATATATATTATATATATATATATATATATATATATATATAAACTTAAAAAATAAGAAAATACAAAAAAAAAAAAAATCAAAATAAAAATAGATTTAATAGAACATTTTTTAAAATAAAAAGTGCAATGAGAATGGTGTATTAAATAAGTATCCATGCCTAGATTGTGATCTATACAATGACTACCATGAAAATCCTTGAGGCCAACTATATATGTAGCGTCACGGTGGTCTTTTTTCTCAATATCTATTAATCGCTTTATTATCTGTTGTACCTCTACCATGAAAATCCTTGAGGCCAACTATATATGTAGCGTCACGGTGGTCTTTTTTCTCAATATCTATTAATCGCTTTATTATCTGTTGTACCTCTGAGATAATAGTGGTTAGCTATCAATGCCAGAGCATTTGAGATAATTGTTTTGAGGGATTTTGTTTTAATTTGGAAGACCAATGAATAAAACAGATGTAATGCTATAATGCCTAACCTTTTGAATAATATTAATCCCAAAGTACAGGGCTGCTATAAAACTTCACACAGTGATAGAGTTTGAATAGTGGTGAGCAGATACAAAAAAAATATGATTATCACAACTCTCAGATAGATAATTAGATAATCATAAGTGTGAAAACCTTTGACCGATGTTCAGAAGATTCAAGAGAATATGCTTATGCTTACAACAAGATGTCGATGATTTATTGATTCAGAGGGAGTTAATTAAATAGACAGTTCATTAATCAATTCTCTTTATAGATTATCACTTCATAAGATTATAGGAATAGATTGAGACACAATTATTCTTACCTAGGTATCTCTGTAAGACATAAGAATATGAAGAAAAACATAATGTGTAATACTGGAAAACTTATAGGAAACACAAACTGTGTAAAACTAAATTCAAAATCCTTTGCTTTGTATTAAGGGTCCAGAAAAGCTAGTACATCAAATGTTTACAAATGCTTCTTCAAGGGTGAACTCCCTTTCAATGGTCAACCTGGTTTAATGGTGAACAATGAACCCTTAATAACTCGAGAAGAGAGTTATTTATACAATAGTAGAACTAAGAAAATGTCCTAAATGGTTTAAGGATTTATTCTAGGAAAATGAAATATCTTAATGCAAGAAGATAGAGACAACTATTGAACTGTTTCTTGCCATCCCTGTTATTTAGGTTTTGCTGGCTTTGGTCTTTGATATTTTGCCCTTTAAGTTGCTTGTCTGTTTGATCTTCACGCTAGAAGTCATATTCACTTATGACCTTTCATCTGATACACTTTAATCTGATACTTTTTGACCTTATTGACTTGTCAATATCTTTTATTGTGCCCGTTTACTTTTACTGTACATTTCAAGTTTTTACCGTGTATTTCAATAGTAAACCATTTAGTTTTTTTTTATTTATTTATTTTTTTTTTTGTCTCAACATCAGGTAGTTTGGATATTGATCATCTGTTTGTCTTTTAACTATGTAAATTATCTGTTTTAACATTTACTGTGTAAATGATTTCTTTTGCTCTATCTTTGGTTTAGACCTGATTTCTGTTTGTACAAGAAAATCATTTGAATACATTTCTCGAGAATATGGAACAAACAGGTTTTTTACTGGTATAAAAATTGTGTATCCAGTCTCCTAGTCTTCTGCTAATCACCTGCAAAATACAACAATTGTTAAGAAAAAGACAGGTTGACAGGGAGGGCCACAATGGTTTCATCTGAGTTAAAATGTCTGTGGATGGAGTCTGGAGTGTTTTCGAGAGGTAAACAGTGGTTAAATCAGTTGCAGAGGCTTAGGGTGGCGCAGGAGGGTTATACAAGTTTTATTGTGTAAATAAGCAGAAAGAGTGAAAATGAGGGTTTTCACATTTAAAGGGCTAACAGATGACTATGGCACGTAAATTCATAATGGTGAACAGTGAATGGTTTCATCGCATGCAAGGAGCGGTTTCGAAGGCTCATTGCATCGCTTTTAGCCGTGGGGTGGTATTTCTCCGAGGGCACGCGAATTAACGTGGGAATGACATGTAACCATAAGGGGCCCGAGAAAAACCATTAATTTCGTGTGCTCTGGGCAGGTAAAGCTAGGAGATGGGAGTGCACAATATGGCTGTGGGTCGTTAGATCTGGGAGCAGGTGATCGGATGGCTATCGCATGGTCGAGATGCATGGAGGGAGTAGGCGCGAAGATTAGCGGGCCCGAGGAATAATTACAAGTGATTTGTAATTATTTTAATGAATAAAGTGCGGATTAAACATATCGTGATGAGTTAATGGAGTGGGCCCGAGTTTTAATTGCGGCGGGGTTTATTTAACCACACCAAGGGTGGGTTAAAAGGTTTGTCAGGAAAACATGAATTGTGTAGTTAACTTTATAAAGCGAGGGGTAAATAAGACTTAGGACAAGGGGGGTTTTTGGGTAGAAATGACCTTTGGAGGGTAAATTGCTGGAAATGTATGAAACTAAGGGAAAGGGTGAAAATGAAGGGAAAATGTGAAAATGAAGGAAAAAAGGTGTTTGCTTAAGAAATGATGGGATGATGAGGAAATTAATAAGGATGTAGCGGGGAATGAAATGAATGAGGAGAAGTTAACCAAATCAACTTATGAACATCTTTTCACCTTCATAACTGCTCCTACACACTGAAACACATGATCAAGCATGGTAAATTTACTTCTACAACTTTCTACTACATACCCATTTATTTACCCTAACATTTTCTCTTCACTTAATTGGGTGCATTTAGGTTAGCAGACCCTTTTCTTTCATTTTTCTTTTGAAAAACAAACTATCTAATTCTAACCTTATAACATCCAAGGGCTCAAATTAAACTGATGAGCTCCTTGTTATTCTCTACCTAACTACTGATCTACCAAGATTAAACAATTTGGCTAGATCTTTATTCTCTAACTAAAAACGTGAAATTTAAAGCATGAACTAGTCAAGATTAAACTATTTGGCTATCATGGGTTGTGGCATTTAGGACAAGATGCACACAATCATTACTTTGCATAATAAAGTAAAAGTAGTGGCACTTAGACTTGCACACTTTCAGAGTTTATTTTTTTTTTATTTTCTCTCTAACCTAAAATTTTATTTTTGCCTTCATTCTTTAAGGCATCTATCATAATATTTTGTTTTATATGGACATATTTATTAAAATATTTCCTAACATTTTTATTCAGTATTCTTTTTGTCCATATCCTAGGTTAACATTTTTTGAAATATTTTCATTCTTTGACTAATTGATTCTATCTTACCAAAACTAAAAAATGCTACAACATTGGCTCTAATTGAGGATTGCTTTCTCTTATAGAATGCAGAGAACCTGCAAATCCATGTGCCTTCTCCTCAGACTATGGAGTCTTTTGCTGTAAAAAATCACACTAACAGTTTGAAAAGTAAAAGAAATCGGAGTTTTTACAATGATTGTAAAGAAATCTACTTCAAGTTCTCAATACTGAATGTAATGTTTGAGAAACCTTCCATTTACAGGATAAGTGGAATATAGCCCCTCAAGATTTTGTAGTACAAAAGTATTGTTTCTTTTCACTTTAGTAATTGCTAAAGATCCAAACCACAGGTTGTCAAATTTGCCATGTTTTCCCTTTTCTTTTCTCCTATAATCCCATCTTAGAACTAGATCACCTTCCTTGAAGTCCCTTTCCTTGGCTCTTCTATCAAACAAGCTCTTCATCTTACTCTGATACTTTTTCAATTTGTATTGAACTTCATCTCTGTTTTCATTTAGTTGAATAATTTGATTTATTCTCCTTGAAAAATCATCAGGTTCATCTGCTGAATCCCGCAAGAATTTTAAAATAGAGAAAGCCAAATTGGTAGGGGATATTGCATCTTTCCCATAAACTAACTGGAAAGGAGATTTTCTAGTAGATCTCTTTGGAGTAATTATGTTTGTCCATATTGCATAAATTGAATGAAAGTCCTAGCTCTTTTAATGATCTGCTAGTGTCTTTTTGATTACCTTTACCAGACTTTTATTTGAAGATTCAGTAAGGCCATTACCTTGTGGGTAATATGGAGTTGAATGATGTAACAAAATATGATATTTCTGGCAAAACTAAATCATTTTAACACTAGAAAAAGTTGTTGCATTATCAGTGACAATTTGAGTTGGGCAACCAAATCTAAATAAGATGTTCTCTTCAATAAATTTGATTACTATTGAATCAATAACATTTCTCACTGGAATTGCTTCCACCCATTTGGTGAAGTAGTCTGTTGCAGCAAGAATCCATCTATGTTGATTGCTTGAAGTGGGATGAATCTCTCCAATAAAATATAATCCCCATTGGCTAAAAGGTTCTGAGACTATTGATGGAATCAGTGGAAGAGTTGCTATTTTTTGCTTACCAACAAACATTTGACAAGGAACACAACCTCTGACCTTTGCTCCTACTTGTAAGAACAATGTTAGCCAATAAAATCCTCCCCTTAATATTTTATATGTTGTTGCTTTCCAAGCATAATGGCCTCCACAAAATCCTGTATAAAACTGATCAATAATTCCTCCAGTTTCTGATTCTGTTAAACATAATAACAAAATGTTTAGTGGGTCATTCTAGTACAAATTTACATTTATGATAGATTTCTTCACTGCTTTCAGTTTGAGAGTTTTACTTTGGCTTTGGAGAATGATGCTGGACATTCAAAATGGATCAAGAAATTTACAATGCCTTAGTACTAATCTGACAACAGAAATTTATCATCAATGTGTAAAGGGCTGATCTGAACTGAAGGTAAAGGTTCTTGTGGATTATCCTCTTCAGGATGAAGGGAAGGTTCTTGTGGATTCTCCCCTTCTACAAGGAAAGAAGGTTCTTGTGTATTCTTCTTATTTGAAGTTTGAGAAGGTTCTTGTGGATTCTTCCCTTCTATCTCTAAAATAGAATTGATTTCAACCACTTTACAGTTGGATTCAGCTAAAAGCTTAGCTAATCCTTCACCTTTTACTAGCTTTGTAGTTTTGATAGTTAGATCAAACTCCAAAATTTGAGTGATCCATCTACCTCTCTTTCCATCAGTGTCTTATTGAGTTAAAACAATTTTCACAACACTGTTAGGAACATAAGCAGTAATAGGAGAATGTAGGACATCCATCTTGAATGATTTCAGGGCTTGAATAAGGGCATAGGCTTGCTTCTCAATTATGTCATACTTAAGCTCGACATCTCTCATAACCTTATTGAAAAAGGCTATGGATTGGTCATGGGAATATTCATTCTTTTATAGTGGAACAACAGAAAGGTTTGTTTCTGAGGCAAAAGAAAAGACACTGAATGGTTTAGTGTAATCAGGGCTGGCCAAGGTGGGAGCTTTAGAGATATATTTCTTGATCTGATCGAAAACATTCCTGGAAGAGACAACCCATTTAACTTCATGATCCTTTTAGAGCATGTGAGTTATATCTTTTACAATCTCAACATAATTTGGGATGAATCTCCTTAAATGATTAATCTTGCCTAGAAAAGCTTGAATCTCTTTCTTGTTTCTAGGTAAGGTCAATGTTTCAATGGCAGACACATGCTTGGGATCAATCACTACTCCTTTTGAAATTATATGGCCCAATATTTTTCCTTCTTTGATAGCAAACAAAGACTTTTTAAGATTCAATGATATTCTAAATTTTCTACACCTGTCAAAAACCTTCATCAATTGCTTTAGATGTTTCTGATCAGATTTAGAAAAAGCAGTTATGTCATCAAGATAAATAACCACAAATTTATTTACCTGACCCACAAAAGCTACATCCATAGTTCTCTGAAATGTTGCTCCAACATTGGTTAAGCCAAATGGCATCCTAGCATACATGAATGTACCCCAGGGTGTAGTAAAGGTTGTCTTCTCTCTGTCTGTTGAATCAACATTTACCTGATTATAACCTAAAAAACCATAAAGCATAGAAAGTCTTTGTGCTCCTGAAAACATTTGAAGTAACTGATCCATTTTGGGCAAAGGATAGTTATCTTTTAATGATGCCTTGTTCAAATTTCTAAAGTCCACACAGAGTCTAATTTCTCGATTCTTCCTTCTAACAGGAACTAAGTTTGCAACCCAATTAGAATATCTGAGGAAGAATTACCTGGGCATCTAGCAAATTTTTCTTAATTTCCTTTTCTACAGTTGGTAGAAGAGCTCGATTGATCCTCCTAAGTTTCTACTAATAAGGAACTGCTTATGGCTTTAAAGGAATCTTATGATGTATTAGTGAAGTATCATAGGTTTTTAGATTAGCATAGGTCCATGCAAAAACATCCTTATAATTTTGAAGTAACTTAAGATATCGAGCTTTAATCTCAGGATCTAGAGATGCACAAATTTTGATGTTTTTAATATCATAATTTATTCCAATATTAATTTCTTCTATGTCATCTTGTGGAGAAATGGGCTGAGGGTTTTTGAGGACATCATTTTGATCAAACACTTTTTCTAAAGGAATTAAGCCTTTGGGAATAAAATTGTTAGACAATTGAATAATGTCGTGATCAACAATTTTTGAATTGAATTTTGAAGTATCATTTCCATCTGTATTGTCATCTATTTCTGTTCTATCTTCATCAATTTGTAGAACTGAAAAATCATCTATAACCTGCAGAAAAGATTTCAAATGTTCATCATCTTCAAATACCTGCCAATGTTTTGGATTGTCTAGGATGGATGGTTTGTACTTGACTTGTATTTGATAGAGTACATTGGTCTGATAAGGGTTTTTAAATGAACTAGCAGAAATAGCTAAGGCACCTGCATGAATATTCTGATCTCTTGGAATATAAGTCAAATTAAAAGCATCAAAGAAGTTTTCAACTGAATCCCAAACTTCATTTCTATAAGACCTAAGTCTAGGATGCTTAGTTTGCCAAATATTTCTCACTTGTTTGACAATAAGTTCAGAATTAGTAAAAACACTTAAGTTTTGAACTTTTAAGCTTTTGGCTAATTGGAGTCCCAGAAGGAAAGCTTCATATTTAGCCACATTATTAGTAACGTCAAAGTCGAGATTGGGTGATATTTTCGTTTTTTGGTGAAATTAAAACTACCCCAGCTCCCGCCTCATGTTTTGTACAAGAACCATCAAATAATAGTTTCCATACATCAGTTTGATATGGTTTAGGACTTCCAATTACATCTTCTATTTTAACTTGAGTTTCATGTTTTTTGATTGAAGAGATTTGAAAGCAACCAAAATCCTGATCAATTGCATAAATGGGGTGGTTCCTTGGCTGGTCTGTTTTGCCAATAGTGTGCACAAATCTTACCTCTCTATATAACCTTAATTGTTCTCCCCCATAAATTGGAATAGTCGCATAAGACATATCCATCTGAAGAGTTCCCCCTAATTTGGCATAGCAAGACCTAGAAAGGAGCATTCCAAATTTGGGAGGGATATCTGTGACAACTATATCAAGCACTACACTTTTCACTGGAATTTGGACAAGAGTTACTACTAAATCTTTAATCAATCCTAAGCAGGGCACCCTTTTAGAATCAAAGGTGTACAAGTCATGATAGGATCTAGTTATGTCAAGTTTCAAATAATCCATGATAATTTTTGGCATGAGGTTATGTGATGCTCTAGAATCAAGCATACAATTATATAACATGGAATCATTTGTCTTAAGAGTTACAGAGAAAGGAGGTACCATTTCATCTATCATATCTCAGCTAGGACCAAAGACAACTGCTGGTTTTTCATCTTGCAGAGTAATGATATCACTTTCAGCATCAACCAAGATGTTTTGTATCCATTTGGAGACTTGATTTTTATACCCTAGGGTTTTTATAAAGTTCTGAAAGTGTAATTAGGATTTTAACTCTTTCTAACTCTTTTTCAACATTAAATGTAGTCAAAACATTTTTATCATTCTAAGCAGTATCAGTTGACTGATTTAATGGTCGAATAACAGTTGTTTGAGTTTCAACAGCTTTGGTACGAGGTTCAATTATTGGAGTCTCCTTAGGAGGTCTTCCAAGGTTAGGTCTAGGCCTAAGATCATATCTCTTATTCAACTCTGCAATTAAAAATTCAGAGAAGGCATGGTATTTAGAAACCTATGAGGATTCTTGATCTTCTTGAACCCGATTTTGTTGTGAGAGAGGAATCATAACTGTTTGATTAGAAGAAGTATCCATGTTATTGATATCTTCAATAATAGTCATAGTGTTTTCATCAGGTTGTTGGTCATCTACCAGTAAAGGAGTGGGAACTTGCTAACCATTACTAGGTCTCTGAAGAATTTGTAATTGTGGATTCCTTCTATACTGACCTTGATTTTGATTTTGGGGTCTAGTAACTGTTTGTTGAACTGTCCTAGGTTGAGTTTCAATCTTGGAAATTCTATTAGATATATTTCTAAGAAGAGAAGTTATTTCATCTATTTTAGAATATTCAGTTTTAGTCTTAGAAGAACTAAAAGAACTAGAGGCTTCTTGAATAGATTTGAGTTTTCTTTGGGCCTTTTCCTCTTTAGCTTTCAAGGAAGTCGAAGCAACCCTATTTACTTCCACCTCCATAGCATTTGTTTGCATGTCTTCAAGAGTTCTTGAAGTTCTCTCTCTTAACATTACAACAAAATCATCGTCAAAGGCTTTAGAAAACCTAGACTTAGTTGTTGCTACAGGGGGTTTACAATTAGGGGTCATCTTATGATACATTTTATTAAACCTTTTGATAAAATTTGATATAGGTTCACCACAGTTTCTCTTAAGTTCTTCAAACTCAGTCAGAAAGTAAAGAGGATCTTTCTTTACACCCCATTGATTTTTAAATATGTTTGTAAGCTCTTCCCAATTTCTAATGGAATTTACAGGTAACTGCCTAAACCAGATTCTTAGATTTCCTTCAAGTGACTGTACAAACAATCTCATGTAAACATTTTCTTGTTCAATATTCATGTTGTCTGCAAAGTCTACAAAAGCTTGAAGATGGTCCTCATCTGTGGGACCAGTTTCTCCATTATACCTAGGAAGGTATTTCAAGTATCCAGCTGGGAATGCATCGAGGTTAGCAGGTAAGACTAAAGTTTCATATCTATTTGTACAATAGGTTGGAATGCCATAGTAGAAGGTGGTGTATGAGGTGTTTGTGTGGATGAAGAAGAAGAAGAAGATGAAAAAGAAGAGGATGAAAAAGAGGAAGAAGAAGGTGATTGAGGGGGTGTGTGACTATGTGGAGGCGAAGAAGGAGGAGATCTCCTGAATGACTTTAAAGGAGTCTTAAGAAATAACTTTGGGACCTGTGAAGGAATACTTCTTTTGTTTCAAAGAGTGGATTTGTATATATAAAGAAGGTCTCTTCAAGTTGTTCAGAAGTGGAAGAAGATGAATAGGTTGTAGGGGATATGAAATCTGTGGGTTTGTATTCAGGTAGATGAAAACCCAAGTCAGATTCAGTTTTAGGTGATCCTGGTGGTAGAGGGGGTTCTGGATGCTTTTCAAAAGAATGAATGAGGAAAGCTGAACCTAAATCAACTCCCCTATATAATAGTTCAGAAACCCTAGGTGGTATTTGTGTCCTATCAAGATCGGATGCAATATTACTAAAAGGATCAAATGATTCTAAATCTTCAGACTGAAAGGTTGAAGAGGAAGAAGAAGATGGTTGTTATCTCCTTTTAGAGCCAGATTTTCTGAGAAGTTTTTCAGCATCTGACAGAGGATCAACTAAGTCAAATTCTGAATGAGATCTAGTGTGCTTAAAAGGTGCCAGTTTGGGCTAGTGGAGTCGCCAGGTGAAATATTTTAACCTTTCTAGACCTTTAATTGCCTTAAAGGAATAGAATGAATATCGTTGTCCCAGGAAAAATTAATGGAATTCGAATCCCCAGCAAGGCGCCAGGCTGATGTTATACCTCTAAGATAATAGTGGTCATCTATCAATGCCAAAGCATCTAAGATAGTTGTTTTTGGGTTTTTGTTTTAATTTTGAAGACTAATGAATAAAATAGATATAACACTATAAACGCCTAACCTTTTGAATAATATTAATCCCAAAGTAGAGGGCTACTATAAAACTTCACACATTGATAAATTTTGGATAGTGGTGAGCGGATACAAAAAATAATATCATTATCACAATTCTCATATAGATAATTAGATAATCGTAAGTGTGAAAACCTCTGACCGATGTTCAGAAGGTTCAAGAGAATATTCTTATGCTTACAACAAGATGTTGATGATTTATTGATTTAGAGGGACTTAATTAAACAGACAGTTCATTAATCCATTCTCTTTATAGATTATCACTTCAGAAGTTTATAGGAATAGATTGAGACACAATTATTCCTACCTAGGTATCTCTGTAAGACATAAGAATATGAAGAAAAACATAATGTGATACTGGAAAAACATACAGGAAACACAAACTGTGTAAAACTGAATTCAGAATCCTTTGCTTTGTATTAAGGGTCCAGAAAAGCTAGTACATCAAATGTTTACAAATGCTTCTTCAAGGGTGAATTCCCTTTCAATGGTCAACCTGGTTCAATGGTGAACAATGAACCCTTAACAACTTGAGAAGAGATTTATTTATACAATAGCAGAACTAAGAAAATATCATAAATTGTTTAAGGATTTATTCTAGGAAAAGGAACTATCTTCATGCAAGAAGATAGAGACAACTATTGAACTATGGCTTGTTGTCCCTGTTATTTAGGTTTTGCTAGCTTTGGTCTTTGATATTTTTCCCTTTAAGTTGCTTGTCTGTTTGATCTTCACGCTGGAAGTCATATTCACTTATGAACTTTAATCTGATACACTTTAATCTGATACTCTTTGACCTTATTGACTTGTCAATATCCTTTACTGTGCCTTTTTACTTTTATTGTACATTTCAAGTTTTTATTGTGTATTTGAATAGTAAATCATTTATTTTTTTTGGTCTCAGCATCAGGTAGTTTGGATATTGATCATCTGTTTGTCTTTTAACTATTAAAATTGTCTATTTTAACATTTACTATGTAAATGATTTCTTTTGCTTTGTCTTTGGTTTAAACTTGATTTCTGTTTGTACAGGAAAATCATTTGAATTCATTTCTTGAGAATCTGGAACAAACAGGTTTTTTACTAGTATAAAACCTGTTTATCCAGTCTCCTGGTCTTTTGCTAATTACTTGTAAAATACAACAATTGTTAAGAAAAACACAGGTTGACAGGGAAGGCCACAATGGCTTCATTTGAGTTGAAAGGTCTGTGGATGGAGTTCGGAGTGTTTTTGGGAGGTAAACAATGGCTAAATTGGTTGTAGAGGCTTAAGGTGGCGCAGGAGGGTTATACAGGTTTTACTGTGTAAACAGGCGAAAAGAGTGAAAACGAGGGTTTTCACGTTTAAACGGTTAATGGATGACTTTGGCGCAGAAATTCATAATGGTGAATAATGAATGGTTTCATCACACGGGACGAGTGGTTTTGGAGGCTCATCGCACCCCTTTTAGTTGTGGGGTGGTATTTCTCCAAGGGCACGTGAATTAATGTTGGAATGACACATAACCACAAGGGGCTTGAGCAAAACCGCTAATTTCGCGTGCTCTTGGGTAGGTAAAGCTAGGAGATCGGGAGCGTGCGATACGGCTATGGGTCGTGAGATCTGGGAGCAGGTGATCGGATAACTATCGCATGGTCAAGATGCATAGAGGGAGTAGGCGCAGAGATTAGTGGGCCTGGGGAATAATTACAAGTGATTTGTAATTATTTTAATGAATAAGGTGCAGATTAAACATATTGCGATGGGTTAATGGAGTGGGACTAAGGTTTTAACTGCGGCGGGGTTTATTTAACCACACCAAGGGTGGGTTAAAAGGTTTTGTCGGGAAAACATGAATTCGCAGTTAACTTTATAAAGCGAGGGGTAAAGAAGACCTAGGACAAGGGGGGTTTTTGGGTAGAAATGACCTTTGGAGAGTAAATTTCTAGGGGAAATGTATGAAACCAAGGAAAAGGGTGAAAATGAAGGAAAAAGGTTGTTTGCTTAACAAATGATGGGATGATTACGAAATTAGTAAGGATGTAGTGGGGAATGAAATGATTGAGGGGAAGTTAGCCAAATCAACTTGTGAACATCTTTTAACCTTCATAACTGCTCGTGCACACTGAAACACATGATCAAGCATGGTAAATGTACTTCTGCAACTTTTCTTCTACATAACCATTTACTTACCCTAACATTTTCTCTTCACTTAATTGGGTGCATTTAAGCTAGAAGACCCTTTTCTTTCCTTTCTAATTATAACCTTATAACATCCAAGGGCTCAGATTAGACTGATGAGCTCCTTGTTATTCTCTACCTAACTACTTATCTGCCAAGATTAAACAGTTTGGCTAGATCTTTATTCTCTAACTAAAAACATGAAATTTAAAGCATGAACTAGTCAGGATTAAACTATTTGATTGTCATGGGTTGTGGCATTTATGACAAGCTGCACATAACCATTATTTAGCATAATAAAGTAAAAGTAGTGGCACTTAGACTTGTACACTTTCAGAGTTTATTTCTTTTTGCTTTTTCTTTAACCTAACATTTTATTTTTGCCTTCATTCTTTAGGGCATCTATCCTAACATTTTCTTTGATATGGACATATTTATTAAAATATTTCCTAACATTTTTATTCAGTATTCTTTTTTTCCATATCCTAGCTTAACATTTTTTGAAATATTTTCATTTTTTGACTAATTGATTCTATCTTACCAAAACCAAAAACTGTTACAACACTATCCTAAAGGACAAAATGTCTTTGAAGATGTAGATTCTCGAAAATCTGTGTAGATATAGGAAAAATTTACATGGTGTAGTTGACCCATTGTTAACAAATAGTTGAGGGAAAGAATACCATTTCTCATTAGGACTCTTGTGTCCATGTTTGTACCTTTATTAGCAAGATCATTTGCAGTAGAATTGTTCATTCTTAACATATGAAGGAAGTTAATAGTAAAGAAGGCTCATTTTAGATTCTTCAATCAATAGTGTTTCACAACTTGCAATACTTAAGCAAATATCCATGAACAAGGTGATGGATAACGAACTCCAAATCTCCCTACACCACCAAATCTTTGATTTTTGCTTTTTTGGATAGAAGTAGCCCTTGCAATAATCCATATGCCTTTGTCGCATTATTTTCACATTTGGCTAACCCCCAACTGTACTCAATTTCAAATTTTCCATCGACGTTGAGAATAACCCCTCCCTCTCCTAGCACCCCCAAATTATGCTAAAACACCATCAAAAATCAGCATAAAGGATGTTTGAGATTTCCTCAATTTCTTCATTTCATCTTGATCTAGCTCCAACTTCCACCATTCTACAGGTCTTGAGTGATTTTTCTTGCTCCTTGGAAAACCAAGGAGGTTAAGAAGCCATTATTTTTCTTGGGAATCCACATTTCCAATATCAGTAGAGAGGGCAAAATTCTTTCAATATTCAACGCATAACACTCGAGCTCTTAAGGCTACAAGGTGAGGGTGTTTCCACTTCTCATTGAAAATGTTGTCATTCTGAGCTATCTAAAGTTTCTGACAAACAAATTTCGGGAATGTCAACCAGATTTGCTTGAAAGAGCTCCTTACTTTGAATTTTTCAAGGTAGTTGTTGGAAAATGCAGAGTGGCAGCTTATCAATTCTTATTTTCCTCAACCTTAAGATTTACTTGTGAACTTAGGTAATCTTCTTGTGTTCTTTAGTTAGTTATTTTCATCAAACAAATATAAATAATGAAATAGAAACAATACAAGACACAAAAGTTAGGCTCTCATCTAGGGCAAAATCCCTCTAAGACGAAAACTCGATAAACTCTTATCTTCTTTTAGAATTTGCTTCAATTGAGACATAAAGACCCAAACTCTAGACCAAGTCCTTCTCCAAGTACCAAGTTAGCCCTCCAACAGGCCTTTCCATGATTCTCATAAGAGAAATTTTGAGGTCTGAAATGGGCCTCCTAAGGATATTATCAAATAATAGTGGAAATGATAAAATTAGAGTAGATTACATCATCAAAATTTAGAGTGAAAAAAAAACTAGTTTTTCAACTCGTATTTTCAACTTGTCTCCCTATGGTTTTACTCAAATTTTGAGTGGGAAACTCTTTGGATGCAAAATTTAATTCATCATCCAAGGAGTACCCATGTTGTATACTTTCGATGGACCCTGCTCCATGAAAAATGAGAAGTACATCAAAAAAATAAAAATAAAAAAAATAATAATGATTACAATCATGTTTTTCAGGTATTTCTCATTTTCTGTGTAATAGGGTCCATCAAAAATATGCAACATGGGTAATCCTTGGATAAGGAATTAAATTATGCATCCAAAGAGTGCTCTCGCTTGAAATTTGAGTACAACCATAGGGATCTAAGTTGAAAATACGAGTTCAAAAATTAATTTTTTTATTAATATTTTTACTTTCTCACTCCAAAAATGGTGAATCGTCCCCCATTGTTGACATCATCATCTTGAATCCTATTGGTTCTTATAAAGTTTATTTTGGTTTTACATTTTTGTTTTGAGGCCATTTTAGATCTCAAAATTTCTCTTGTGGCACCAACCAACTTCAACCTACCAACTTCAATACTGCAACTCGTCTTACAACATCAACCCTACAATTTTGACCTTTCAGCTTTTATGGAAACCCTAATTCTTCCTTCTTCTAAGACCTTCCTAGAGCAAGAAAACCCTTCCGAAGGTTAATGAGGTCAAGATGTAGTATATTTCCTTCCAACTACAAGATATTGCACTTTGTCTTCCTACAACTTGAACCTACAACTTTGGCCTCTTTCCGCAACACTAAAAACCCTAGATCTTTGCACGTGTGACATAGATAGAGCCCAAAAACAAAATTTTTCGTCCTTTCTTCCCTTAGACCTTCACTCTTCTTCCTCTTGCTTCTCAACTACATATCAAACTCTTTCTTGATAGATCGAACTTGTGAAGTGAGTGAGTGCTAAATGAGGTCGAACTTCTCCTTCATTCAACCTTCTCAAGGGATCAAATTCCCTCCTTTAGACTAACTTGTAACTACCAAGGCCAATTTGTACTTTTGGAGCTTCCAGAACTTTCTAGACTAAAAAGTAATTCCTTTTACAATTACACTTTTCCCAGAAGGGTCTTATAAACATGATGTTGACTCCTTTGACTCATGACAATAAATCCTAAGACCTAACAAACCCTAGAAGTACAAAGAACATGATTTTACCTAGAAAACCATCAATAATGAGCATGAAACCCATGTTTTAATAATAATAACTTTTTCTTTTCTTCTCTTCTTTGTTACATAGGATACAGATTGAAATGAGTACAACAATTATGAAGCCCAAAACTAGTTACATTTTCAACACTCCCTCTTAACTAAGGAGGTATTCATAATTATACAATCAATACAACGTCATTCTCAAATTGAAGAGTTCGCATAAGAAGAGTTGGATTGATAAGCCATATTGTAAGCATCATCATCATGACTAGCATTGTCTCTGAGGCCTAACTAGACAAGCTCTATTTTACTCAAGGGAATTATGTTGGGAGGCTTTACATGTGACACTGCATTATCTCTATAAGGTACATACCCCATATGGATGTCTACAAGGTATGTCCCTTTAGGACTATTCTTATTTTGGATCTCCAATCATGAGTCCTCAAATAATATCAGTCCTCTTCGGCCACTCTTCTCTTGGATACCTGTCACATCCTCAAAGAGTGTCATAAGATCTCCTATCTTGGATGTTTTATCCTCAAGGAAACCACAAATGCTTATCCAACCCTCTGCCATTATTTCTTCATCGCCTGAAGAAGAGAATGCAAATGTGATGTCCAACATCACTTCCTCTCAACTAGAGAGGACATCTCTATTCTCATTTTGACTAGAGAATAGATCCTTGCTCTTATTCAAGGAGACTCCTTTTTCTTCCTCTCAAAACTAGAGGAGATCCAAAGTTCCTTTCTATTTGGGAAGTCAACATCACAAGCCTTATTTCTTGTCTTCATAAGAGTACCAATTGCTTGATCTTCATTGCTACATGGCTCCCTCTTTCCTTTGCATCTCTTGCATTGAGCTTGCTTTCTTTCGAGGTATCATGGAGCCATTTCCATTCTTCGTTCTTGTGACAGGATTCAGGTCATTTTTTTGCTCATCACTTTCATCTTTGACATGAAGACATTACACTGAGCCTTTCCAAACTTCAAGTTGATGATAGCTTCCTCATGAAAGTAATATTCTTTGACTTTCAGGTTATCTTCTCACACTACTACCTTCAAGATGAACATATCTTGACTTCATAGTTGCCAGGTATTAGATATTGAGCTTTTCCTCAGCATTCTTTGTCCATTTCCATCCATACAGTGGAATTTTTCCGAACTATCATTATGAATTCCTGCAACATCCTTCCATGTAGCAAAATAATATGTTAACCAGATAACTAAACAATGATTAAAATAAACTTACCTCATCATGATGACCTTATTGTACCATCAACATCCTCGTCAACCATCTCCATTTGAAACTCCCTTCATGCATTAGAGTGCCCTAGGATCGAACTTTATTATCGAGTTACAAATTTTTCTTCCAGAGATTATACTAGATGTTAATCATTATTTTACATATTCTAGAGAGATTCATAATCTTTTATACATCCTTAAGTAACTCAAATTCTTCCTTTTAAACATCATACAATCATACTAAGCATGTTACAATACTCTATATGAATCTTATCCAAGGGTCACTTTTATTGTGCATTCCTATGCTTCTTATCCCATCATCTAGCTATACATATATTTCACAAAGAGCCTACATCCTAACCCATTGCATTCCTTCATCCATTTACCAATATGTTAATTTTAGGCAACAATGGTATGTTCTATGCTTTAGAGCAGTTTTACTTCAATTTCCTTATTAACCGAGTGTGAATATTTAGATCAGCAATCACATCAACATGATAGTAAAATGCAGATAGAACATAAACATAAAGACAAGCCAAGACAAGAGGACACAAGATATGGCACCAGCTAGGGACAAACCCCAATGTGTGAAAACCCTTGATTAATTCTTCTTATAGTCTTCAATAGTTTAGCAGAAAGAGATAGTACAATTTATAAATTTGATAATTTATAACAGCAACAAAAGAGCCCTAACCAAAAAAGTCAACGTTGGTCAACAGGGCAGATTTGACCCTCAACAATTTGATCAAATTCAGTCAACTTTGGCCTCCAAACAACAAGATGAATTAGCCCTCAAAATAGCCCAGTCAAAATCTCGTCAAACAGCCCACTTGCGGTCAACCCTAGTTGCAGTCAATGCTGGTCAAAGTCAATGTTTAGCTTCGATTTTTGTGCTCAGAAATGTGGCCTACCCAAATAGAGATAGCCCTCACAAAAACATAGTAAAATAGGTCAATGCATCCTAGTCAACGCTTGGTCAAACTGTCCAGAAATTCAGTCTCCTAAAATTTCACTCTCCTGAAATTCTAGCCTCCTAAAATTTCGGACATGTGAAGAGAGAGAGGTCCAAAAATGAAGAGAGACAAAGAGACAAGTGTGATGATGATTGTTGTCCAAATGAGGATGAGGCATCATGTATTTATATGCTAACATGGAGGATGAATAGACGTGATTGTTGGGCTTCTGAGCCTACATGAGTTTGCTAGCTAACCTTGACAATTTGTCCATAATCAGAATAAATTCATAACTTCATTTGTACATGTCAGAATCATATTATCTTTAGATCAATCATACACCTCTCGGAGAGAGGAATCCAAGAAAAATATAAAGTGTCATAAATAAGATGACCCATGTGGAGCTTGGCCTAGTTGCCAATTTTAACACTCCCTCTCAACTAGGGAGAAATCCATCTACTAATCCATCTGCTAATATGTATTATCTCTGCCATCAATGCACTTCTCTACATTTCTCTGTTCTACTTTGTTGAACTATGAATAAGAAGAAGTGATCGAGAATGTATCATACCATTCTCTACTGATATGAAGTTAGTCCCAATCAAAAGAGAGTGCCTTATACCACTCTTACTGACCCGAACTCAGTTCCCATTGATCCCAGATCAATATCGGTCATCCTAGCATAGAGAGTACGGTAGTACACGATGCGTCCATCAATAGTACTATGGTCCCTATCTTCATTTCCCTACTCATTGGCCAGATTAGCGGTTCTTCCCATGAGTCCCAAACTCCATGGGTAGGATGTCTCAGTAGGAGAAGGATGAACCACTCATCCTGCCTACATGTTGCCAAGCAGTATCATAGGGGAAGGTTGAACCACTCACCTTGTACATAGCAAACCACTAGGGGAAGGCTAAACCACTCACCCTATGGTTGATCATCACTCCAAGAAGTACCCCAAGTTCCCCAAAGCTCCCAGAGCTCAATGTCTGTCTCATATAGGACCCTCATAAGAGTATCTCTCCATGACTCCAAGTCGTTCTCGGAAGGCCAAGAACTTGACCTTCCCCAGGGGCTTCGTCAGATGTCAGCGACCTGCTCATCAGTGCTAATGTGATGGATCCTTAATGCTCCTCGTTGTACCATATCCTGGATAAAGTGGAACATGATATCTATATGCTTGGAGTGATCATGAAACATGGGATTCTCTAATAATCGGATCCCACTTTGGTTGTCGCAGAGGATCACGGTGGTATCCAGCACATGTCCAAACAACTCACTGAAGAGCTTCCTCAACCAGACAACTTCATAAGAGGCCATACTAGCATCTATGTATTCAGCCTCGGTGGTGCTTAAGGCAATTGATTTCTTCTTCATGCTCATCCAAGATATCGAAGAAGAACCCAAAGAAAAACAACATCCAGAAGTGCTCTTGCGATCCACCACACTGCCAACCCAATCAGCATCAGAATAACCATGCATCCTCACATCTCCGGCAGTGTATCTTAGTCCATGAGTGATTGTGCCCCGAAGATATCTCAGAAGATTCTTGGCACCAACCCAATGTGTATGATGAGGCTCAACCATATATTTTCTCAATGTGCTAACTGCAAAACATATGTCCGGGCGAGAGTTCACCAAGAACATCAGTGCTCCTATGAGTGGACAATACTTAAAGACATTCCCCAATTCAGGTCCAACAACACTACCACATAACTTCTTAAAGTTAAGTTCCATTGGAGTAGTCATAGGCTTGCAGTCCACCATCCCAAATCTTTCTAATATCTTCACAACATATTTTCCTTGAGAGAGGAAAATTTCACCTGCTTTTTGCTAGACCTCCAACCCTAGGAAGTAGTGCATTGGTCCTAGGTCCTTCATCTCGAATTTAGAAGCCAACTCCCTCTTACATTTGTGAATGAGAGGGTCTGCGCCTGTCAGAAAGAGGTCATCCACAGAAAGTACCAGAATGAGAGGTTTATCATTTTCAACTCGGCTTCACTTCTAGTGAATCCCAGCTTCATCAGATAGCTATCGATCCTCTCATACCAAGCGCAGGGTGCTTGCTTCAATCCATAGAGAGCTTTCTTCAACCTGCATACATGAGATTCTTGGCCATGAACCTCAAACCCCTCGGGTTGTTCCACATAGAATTCCTCTTTGATCGAACCATGCAAGAAAGCAGCCTTGACATCCATTTGATATAGGTTCCATCCTTGCGAGGCAGCAAGGGCTATGATCGAGCAGATGGTGATGTATCAGAAAATATGTGCAAATATCTCATCATAATCTGCACCTTCCTTTTGAGAGAATCCTCAAGCAACAAAGCGAGCATTGAACTTTTCTACACTTCCATCTGCTCCATGCCTGATTTTGAATAGCCACTTGGAGGTGACAACCAATTTATCCTAGGTTCTAGGGGCCACATCCCAAACATAATTCTTCATAATTGACTCGTACTCTTCATTCATAGCATCCTTCCATACTTGTTGCTTCACGACTTCTTCGAATGATGAAGGCTCTTTTTGAATGATAGTGTTCATGACAGTCAAGTGTCCTTGATACCTGTTTGACTTCTTGCTTTCATGGGAAGCCCCCCTTGGTGCAATGTGTCTCTCAGCATCTTCAAGAGTCTCCCTAAGCCATGAGGGTCTCCTTTTGGAGGAGGAGGGCTCATGAGGAGGAGGATCAATAGGATCCATAAGTTCATCAACATTAGGCATCGTTTCGTCCTCTTTTTCAACTTGATTTTCAGTGTCATTTTCTTTGTCCTTCCTTAGGATAGGAAGGTTGTTGATCTTCTTGAGGGCCATATCTTCATCGAAAGTGACATCATGACTTATCTGAACTTCCTTTTGACCAGCCACATAAATTCTATATCCTTTGGAATTTTCATTGTAGCCCACAAAGATTCCTTTCTTCCCAGATGCACCCAATTTGCTTCTTTTCTCTTTCGGCACATGAAAATATATGGGATTTCCAAAAATTCTAAAATGAAAGACATCGAGTTTCTTACCAATGAACATTTCTTCGAGAGTCTTGGAGTCTAATGCTTGATGAGGGCATTGGTTTTGAACATACACAGCGGTATTTGCAGCTTTAGCCCATAGAAACTTCGGAAGGCCTTGATCATGAAGCATGGCACGAGCAACTTCTACAATAGAGTGATTCTTCCTTTTAGCCACACCATTTTGCTTGGGGGTGTACGGTGTTGTAGTTTCCCTCTTAATGCCAACTTCTCTGCAATAATCTTGGAATTCATTGGATTTGTACTCGATCCCATTATCAGTTCTCAATATCTTGATTTTCTTCTCGAATTGGTTTTCGATCAAGGATTTGAAATGTCAGAACTAGGTGAACACTTCGTCCTTCTTCTTCAAGAAGTAGATCCAGGTCTTGCAAGAATAATCATCCATAAAGGTGAGATAATATAAGTATCCTCCCAAAGAGTTTATGGGCATCATACCAGATATGTCGGAGTGGATCAATTGCAATGTGTCTGCGGTCTTGCTATTACTTGAGGGGAATGGTCCCCTTGTATGTTTTCCTTTGACACATCCTGGGCATACACCTTCATGCTCCACTTTGAACTCGGGCATACCTGTCACCATCTGTCTCACATCAGGTAGGGCCTTATAATGAAGACGAGCAAACCTCTAGTGCCATAGTCTGGATTGTAGAGATGTGTCACACGACATGGCTCCCAATGGATTTCCTCCAACTTGATATAAACTATCAACTGTAAACCCAAGAGTAAAAGCATCTTTAAAAATTATTTTCCAAACACATATTTTTCCATCGATAAAAGCCACCTTGAATCCTTTGTCTTCCATTGTGGAAATGGACACCAGGTTCTTCTTGAGATGAGTACATATAGTACTTCTCACAAATGAATAGTGTTACTTTGATTTAATTGAAGGGTAACATTCCCTACTCCCTTGACGGGATAGGTGGCATGGTCTCCAGGGATGATCTCCAAGTTTGTCTCTTTTTCTATCAGATTAGAGAGGGCTTCCTTGTATCCAGTGAAGTGCCTTGAGGCACCACTATCAATCAGTCAATTTTCTAAAAATGTCTAGAGGAGAGGCAATGGAGAGGCCGATATAGGATAGTACTCTTTTTTCTTATTGTTAACAACAATGGATTCTTCATACCTGGAGTTCCTTGACTTATTGGAGGGTTGATCATTTCCTTAATGTCCCACACTCCTTTTTCCTCTGCCATTGGACCTTCCATTCTTTTGATCGTTGTTGTTGAAGTTTCCCTTGGAATGATTGTGATCATCATCATGCGATGTGTCCCTTCTATTTGGACACTCCCTTGCATAGTGGCCAAACTTAAAACAAAGAATCTTCCCTTCCTTCCATTTTTGAATCCCGATCTTCCTTGACTTTGCTTCTTTGAACCTGCATTGTTCTTCCTCTTGGCATGAGCGGAGAATGCTGTGGGGTTACCTCTATTAGAAGTCATTTCTTGCTCCGCCATTCTTGTTTCATCTTGAATGCATCTCGACATCAATTCTTCAAACCCTAGAATTCGATCATTTTTTAGTATAGTGGTTCTAGATACATACCACGAAGGTGGGAGTCCTCCAAGGGTGGTGAGAGTAAGTTCCCTGTCAGGAATGACTTCTCCAATTGAGAGTAGATCATTCTTGATCTCAGTAATCCTCAAGAAATAGGATTGAATGTCCTCATCCTTGCCCTTCTTAATATCCTTCAATTTATTCTTGAGAAAGAGAATTTGATTAGCATTACTAACCATGAACATATCGACCAACCTATTGTAGATCTCCTTGGAGGTCTTCAATTTGGAGATGTAGGCCACTAGATGCTTGTCAATGGAATCCCTGATAATCTTACTCGCTTTGACTTCAGCCCTATTGTACTTGGTCTTCGCAGCAATTGGTGCATTTGAAGGGGACTCAGGGATTTTACCCTGCACATAATCCATCGCTTTTTTTTCTTCCAAAGTCAAATCAAGAGACATCTTACATCCATGATAGTCAGATTTATCATGGAGCTTGTCTTCAGCCGGGAAATAGGATGAGGAACCCATTGAACCTTTTGTCCTTGTCCAACTGTCTTTCGTGATTTCTCTTTCACTCTTGCTTGGGCTTTGTCTTCACCTCAGCTCCAATACCATGTTAATTTTAGGTAACAATGGTATGTTCTATGCTTTAGAGAAATTTTACTTCAATTTCTTTATTATCCCAGTATGAATATTCAGATTAGCAATCACATCAACATGATAGTAAAATACATATATAACATAAACATAAAGAGTAGAAGACAAGCCAAGACAAGAGGACACAAGATGTGGCACCAGCCAGGGAAAAATCCCAATGTGGGGAAACCTTGATCAATTCTTCTTATAGTCTTCAATAGTTCAGTAGAGAGAGATAGTAAAATTTATAAATCTAATAATTTATAATAGCAGCAAAATAGCCCTAACCAGAAAAGTCAACGTTGGTCAACAGGGCATATTTGACCCTTAAAAATTCGGTTAACTTCAATCAAATTCAACCTCCAAACAACAAGATGAATTAGCCCTCAAAACAACCCAAAAATAGCCCAGTTGAAATCTGGTCAAACAACCCACCTATGGTTAGCCCTCGCTGCAGTCAATGTTGGTCAAAGTCAATGTTTAGCCTCGATTTATGTACCTAGAAATGTGACTTTCCCAAATAGAGATAACCCTCACAAAAAATGTAGTTAAAGGAGGTCAACACATGATGGTCAACGCTTGATCAAACTATCCAGAAATTCAGTCTCCTGAAATTTCACTCGCCTGAAATTTCGGCCTCCTGAAATTTCGCTCTCCTGAAATTTTGGACGTGTGGAGAGAGAGAGGCCCAGAAATCCGTACCCAATCAATGAATAGAGAGAGAGAGAGAGAGAAGTGTGAAGATGAGTGTTGTCCAAATGAGGATGAGGCATCATGTATTTATAGGCTAATGTGGAGGATGAATAGATGTCATTGTTGGGCTTCTGAGCCTACATGCGTTTGATGGCCGACCTTGAGAATTTGTCCACAATCAAAATAAATTCATAACTTAATTTGTACATGTTGGAATAAGATGATATTTAGATCAATCGTACACCTTTCAGGGAGAGGAATCCAAGAAAATATCAACTGTCATAAATAAGATGACCCATGTGTTGTTTGGCCCTAGTTGCCAATTTTAACACAGTATTACTTCCTCAATACATGGAGTGTATGCTAAATTTGTCACTGAGTGATTCTCCAAATAACCTTCCATAATGATGGTTCTTCCAGGACCATAATGATCCATAAAAGGAAGAAGACTACCTCTAACATAATATTCAGATAATTCTTGGATGAATAGTATGCAAATGATCTATCTATCTATCTGTAAAGACTAGGTGAATTCTACAAAGCAACTTAACCAAGTAGACTCCACTTATGCAACTATCACATGGTTCTCTATACGATTTTATGCAAAATAAAAACTTTTCTAAATAGTGCATGTTATCTTAAAGGAAAGGCCAATTTCACCCAAAACTGACAAAGATGCTTTTTCTAATAATAAAGGTCCTTTACTTCCTCCTTCTTCGGTTGTTTCTTAGCTTCTCCCATTTCCTTGGTTACATGAGCTTTACTCCTTTCCTTGCTCTAGTTGTTTTTTAGGGTTTGATAGTCTCTCTTAAAGTGTCCAAACTCATTGCACTTAAATAATTGAACCTTGGACATGTCTTTCTTCTTGGACTTTCCAAAATTTCCCTTCTTCAGCTTCTTGACTCAGGCTAGAAAGTCTTGAGACTACTCATCTGATCTAATGTCATCTTTTACCTCGATCCTTGATTCTTCCACATTGAATTGAGCCCACAACTCATCAAATGGAGTTGAATATTTCTTGGAGTAGATGCTTGTTGCAAAGCTGCTACATTCTAGTGGCAATGCATTCAGTACATAAATGGTTACTTCTGAATCATAAATTGTTTCCCCAAGTCCTTGCAGGTGGTCTCTTAGCTGAGAGACTTTCATGATAAAGGACTCCATATCTTAATCCTTTGATTTCTTCATTCTATATAACTTATTCTGTAAATACATATTTTGTCTTGAGGTATTTACAAAGTACAAGTTCACTAGCTTGTCGTACATAGCCTTGGAAGTTTGCAAGTTTGAAACAAATGGAACAAAACAATCCTTAATGGAATCAAATATGATCCTTTGAGCCCTTACTTCCCCTTTCGTGTACTTTGCTAGTTCTTGTGTCTTGTCTTTGCTAGGCTCTGTAATTTCCCTAGTAATACTCAATTACTTCTTGTTCTATGAGTATTAGGTTAACCCTTTCCTTCCATGCTAGATAATTTGAAGCTCCAACAAGTTTTTTCTCTCCTTGCAGAAAGAACCCATATGACCTGTAGATTCATACATGATATAATAATATGATACTTACTTGATGACCAAGATTCTCCTTGATGATGTCTTAAACCTTCTTGATGCCTTTAAGATCTATGAAGAGACTTTAATAATGCCCTTGAAAGATGTTCCATGGGATTCCTCCAAAAACATCTTCCCAGATCCTTTGATGCTTCCTTCAAAGATGCCTTCCAAATAGATCTTCTTCAATGTAGGAACCCTCCTTCTAGGTTTTTAGAGACAATCTTTCTTGACATCTTCTTTGATCAAGATTTCTTTCACAATTTCCTTTTTTTTCTTCCCCTTGACAATCAATTCCTTTTAGTTTCCTACCATCTTTCTTCCTTGATTACCTTAGCTCGAATACCATGTTGGAAAATGCAAAGTGGTAGCTTATCAATTCTTATTTTCCTTAGCCTTAATTTTTTCTTATGAACTTAGTTAATCTTCTTGTGTTCTTTAGTTAGTTATTTTCATCAAACAAATAGCAAGAATGAAATAGCAACAACATAGGACACATATATTAGGATCTCAACTAGGGAAAAATCCCTCAAAGGGGAAAACCTAGTAAACTCTTCTCTTCTTATAGAACTGCTTCAATTGAGACACGAATACCCAAACCCTAGACCAAGTCCTTCTCCAAGTACCAAGTCAACCCTCCAACAAGCCTTTTCCTGATTTCGCACCAACCAGCTTCAAACTGAAACTTTGACTTGCTAGCTTCAATACTACAACTTGTCCTACAACTTCGACCTGCCAGCTTCAATACTACAACTTCTACTTTGCAATTTCAACCTTACAATTTCTATGGAAACCCTAATTTTTCCTTCTCTTGAGACATTTATAGGGAAAGAAATCTCTTCCTAAGGTCAATGAGTTCAAGATATGGCATTTTTCCTTCCATCTACAAGATATTGCACTTTGTCTTACTGCAACTTTGGCCTCTTTCTGTAGCACCAGAAACCCTAGATCTTCGCACATGTGAGAGAGATAGAGCCTAAAAACAATATGTGTCATCCTTCTTTCTTCTCCTAGACCTTCACTCTTCTTCCTCTTGCTTCCCAGTTATAGATTGAACTCTCTCTTGATAGATCGAACTTGTGAAGTGAGTGCTAAATGAGGTCGAATTGCTCCTTTATATAACCTTCTCAAGGGGTTGAATTCCATCCTTTAGGCTGACTTGTACTTTTGGAGATTCTAGGACTTTCTAAACTAAAAAATAATTCATTTTACAATCACATTTTACTCGAAAGGGTCTTATAAACATGATGTTGAATCCTTTGACTCATGACAATAAATCTTGAGATCTAACAAACCCTAGATGCATGAAGAACATACTTTTACCTAGAAGACCATCAATGATGAGCATGAAACCCATGATTTAATAATATTTTATTTTCTTTTATTCTCCAATTTGTTACATAGGATACATATTGAAATGAGAACAACAAATATGAACACCGAAATTAGTTACATTTCCACAGTAGCAACCCTCCAAGAACAAAAGAAGGAGGCAGGTTGGTTAGGTATGTTACAAACCAAAAGTGGGTGACCCCATTGGAGATTTTTTTTTCCTAGATCTCTCTTCGATTGGTAGCCAACAACCCTTGATAGATACTAGTGTAGTCGATACCTTGTCCCATTTTTTCTCTGCACTCAGCATCATTCATATGTCCCCCTCTCCCATTTGTCAAGAGCATATGTTAGAAGGTGGGAAATATAACCCAAAAGGTATGTTTTTCATTGTGCAATTGAGTGTTTATGTTTGTTTTTCCTTGGGCATCTCGGGCATAGATTATTGGGTAAGTTGGAAGAAGGAATGGATTTGACCATAGTTGCATTTCCTCACCTTAAATGGGGGGTTAATCCTCAATCCTAGTCCTATGGGATCTCCCCTATCGGCATATGGCTTTAGGAAGGGCACTACTTGAGAAATCCCAATTTCGGTAACATGGTCTCGTTTTCCCAGTCCACATTTTTCACTCCCCTCCACACATTATGTTGTAACATCTTCTTGCTCAAGAAATGCTACAATTTTTTTTTGAAATTGCATGTGTATTTCTTGGCTAAATTCTCAAGTATAGTTAAATTTTCCTTGATGAAATGGTCTTTATATGAGTTGTTTGGTTATTTTTAATAATAGTTTTGATTTTAAATAAGTTTAATTTTATAGAAATATGATCATATTTTTTTATCAAATTATTTTTAAAAATGAGTGCCTGTTATTTTAATAATAGTTTTTGTTTTAAATAAGTTTAATTTCTATAAATAGATCATATATTTTTATAAAATTATTATTAAAAAAAAAAATTGGGTGGAAACCCAACCTCCAAGCCTATTCCATCAATTAATCCCACCAAACGACCAACTGCCAAGCAGCTACCATGTCATAAGACAGTTCGACATTCATAAGACAGCTCGACATACAAGTCACAAGTCAAGGGAGGAGCTTAAAGGAGTATATTATGTGCACTATGTGTTGGACAAAGATGGAACTACTACCACATATAAACACCAATGTGCCTTTTTATCTCATAATCTATTTAGTGAGGGTTTGTCGAGAAGCTAGGAGCATTTATTTTGAAGCTTCATAGAAAAGGGTGGAATACATTAGATGAAGAAGCAATTTATCCCATAGGCTATCTTTAGCCTTGTGGATGTTAAAAATAATTTATTTCTTTCTTTCTTTCCCATAGGCTATCTTTAGCCTCATGGATGTTAAAATAATTTCTTTCTTCTTTCTTTCTTTCATGTGGGATATATCCCATACAAAAAATGAATGGCCACTTGTCAAGGATACAATTATAATTTTGAGGCAACCAAGGTCAATTGTTATGGTTGAGGGTTCTGCACAATCGATTTTCCAAGACTTAGAAGGGAAACGATGTTCTAAAACACAACCACGCTACAACAAGGTTGTTTACAAATTAAATCAACGACAACCATATAGATTTTATCATGATGCAAAGATTCCATCCATGGTAGGGGTATTGTTGTCTACCGTGGAGAAATTGTTGGGTATGAGTTGTTATACAAGGAAGGTATGATGAACAAGCTCTTTCAAGAAAGTGAAGCAAACAACCATTAACTGGCCTAAATGAGAGATTGATACATTAAGCCTACAAATGTGAGAGTTTTGTCTATGGATGGAAGCAAGTTTGTTACTGTTGGATAGAAAAGGACTAATTTTTTATGGGTAACAAATAAATTATAGAGGAAAGAACTATTGAGTTCATGAAGAGACAGGGGAGTTCAAATTTCACAAGGACCCTATTAGAACCTTTTGTGAAAAAGGATTTGTAAAAGCACCCTTTCCCTCTTAATTATTTTTTTAAGCGATGGAGGCTTGAGCAATGCTTCTCTAGCATGCTAATTATGCAATTCTAATAGAGAAATTGTACAATTGAAGACCCATTGAAAAGTGATTGAAAATTTATCCATATTGAAACATAAAAGCAATGGAAAGAAATATGGTTGTGTGTGACTAGACAAATTGCATTTTGGGTTGCTTCTACATCATTTTATCATTTTGTGTAGAGTAGTTTGTTGAGAAATATGTTTTCCCACAGACAAATTGGAAAGGTTGTTGATAGTACATTTGTTACAGTCAAAGACGCATTTGATAACCTCAATTGTAAACACGATATTGAAAAATATAATTGAAGGTTTTAAAGGTGTTGATAATGTAGAAAAAGGTTTATGAGGATTCTATTTTGAGTGCAAGCTACAATCTTCGGAATCATCAAACATGACGTGCATAGTATTCACAATGAAGGGTCGAGTTGAAGAATATATGTACTAATTATGACATAACAACAATCAAGGTCTATCATGATAGTGTACCTCTTGATGAAGTTGAAGCATTACTAGAGAAATTAGTGAATCGATGTTATCAAGATCCGCATTTACGTGCCTTGAATAAGTATTCAAAGAATAAGAAAACAATGATAAGTGGAAAAAGGTTTTCAGGAAAATAGTGAGCATCAGATCAGATTCAATATTTTTTGGAATTTCTATTTCAAAGGTATTTGACTCCATCTCTAAATCATTCAAAAAAAGTGGCAATCAATTACCATTATATCAACAAATCAAGGGTTAGTTTTTGCTTTCCAAGGCAAAAGGAAAGCAACCAAATAGTCAATTCTAGATTCGAATGTAGATGAATGAGCATGTCAAGGGTAAATCAACAGTCAAGGAGATTATTTGGAAGATGATCTCATGAAAACATGGAAAAGAGAAATGAGTCAATAATTAGATCTTGATTTCAAGGCACAAAAAGAGTCAACATAAGATAAGATGGCAACCAAGAAAATTGATCCCAAGATTTGATAACATTCGACTAAAGTAGTTCCTATTTTCTTGCAAACTATTTGAAATTATTTTTATTTTTAGTTACTTGATAACATATTTGTTTCCTAAAATTAGAGACAATTTGTAAATTGTATGAGTTTATATATTGTTTCATTTGTAATGTAAAAGGGTTAGATTTTGATGCCAAAATTCTGAGATTTCTTTTTGTAAATTATGTTATTACAAAGTTTTTAATCAAAGGTTTTTGGCTTAGGCCTCTGACAGGATTTGTTTCATGTGAGTGCTACATGTGATTACATGATCTTTTTTTCATATATTTGAGGGAGTATAGGACACTGGGAAGGGCTAGGTTGAGTATCATCCTACCTGATGTCCCTATGCAAAGTTATGCTTTATATTGAGTAATTAATTGAATAATGTGTTTGATCAGATTACCTAGAAATCATTAAATTGTTGCTTCTATGTTATACTTATGTATATTTATGTTCACTATAGAGGTTCTTCTATACGTCTCTTCTCATCTTAGATGATTAGACATTCAAGGAGGATATCTAATTCCCTAATTTCTACTTCATTCCCCTATCAAACTCTTTCAAGCTATGTTATTATGTCATGGCTAAACGTTGGCACTTTGATCAGAACTCTGCAAAAGAAGGCCCTATTTGTTAAGCAGGGATTGGAAACTCGAAGCAACCAACCTATATAACAACCCCTAGGTCTAGCCATTGTGCTTCATAGGATGTTTTTCAATGAGAGTGGACAACATTAAAGGCTTGTAACACTTGAGGGAGCCTCCTCTGGTTCGAGGACCAGCTTGAACCTAAAATTGGTTTAGTTGGTTTCTCGACGCAGTTTCACAGCGAAAAACTATCTTTGAGAAACAAATACAACACATTACAAGCCCTGTTTCATCATATTCCTCCTCTGGGTCCACATGACCATTTAGTCCATAAGGCACTGGGACACCCCCTCCCCTTATCCACATGTCTAGGTCGGGCTTGGAAATGTTTCCTTGGTGGTTGAAGCAACTAAAAGAGAGTTAAAATCATATCATGGCCACAAGCAAAAAACAAAATCAAAGAATATTACAAAATGAAAAAGATGGTTGGGATATTAACACAACATGTGGGAAAAACCCAAACATGAGCTCTACCCCTTTCTATGGCCCATTACTCAAGTTCCTGGGGCCTCATGAGTTCCCCCATGGCATTGAGGAACTCATGCACATCCCAACCCCTGGTGGGCGATGAATTATCCCACCTTAAGGGGATAATAACTGCTTACATCACACACATCATGCTCTCATTTCTTGGAGCCCCGAGTAGTAATACAAAGAAAAAATCAAGAAAAGACAGAAGGGAAATAAATAAGTGTGGAAAAACAAAGGTTGGGGTAACTCATGTATCCACGAATGCTCCCTCCTACATCCATACCGCCGAATATGTGAGCATCTCTCATCATTTCCATCCTTGAACCCATGGCATTTGGCCTTGAGGCCCCCATGTCTGCATCCATTCATCATCATTCACATGAAACCTATCAATTAAAGGATGTACCAAAGACCTGTATTTCCCTTTAGGGGCTGGGAACACCTAATAGGATTGTTTATTAGCCACTCCTACTTATGGAAGTAACACTATAACAAGATTGAAGCCTCAAATTTGGAATGGAGGCCCAATGTGAAGTCTTAATATGCCCTTGATTAACAAGCTTGCTTCACTTAGATGCACTAATGAATTATTGTACCTAATGGAGAGGATGTGCATGAGATATTATATATAATTAGCAGGTGGTTCATCATGGTCTAAGCAACTTAATTGGGGTCCAAGTCGAACGAAGGATCATATTGATACACCAGGGTGAAGCATTGAGAGTCATGGGACTCCCATCATGTGTACAACATCATTTCATGCCATGGGAACCTTTAATATTCTACTCATTGCCTCACTATACTCACAAAATGTTGCACTTGGACCAGTGTGCTCCAATTGGCTTGGCAGTGATCACATGGTTTGGCAACTAATATAAGGCCCAAAGGAGGTTTTGTCTTACCCCTTGAGACATGGGATGGCAAACACCATCTTCAGAACCCTTAATATTTGAGCATTACAAACTATTCCATCAATAGGAGACCCATTAGACCATCTTTTGTACTTGAAACCCACTTTGAGGCCCCACATGATGACTTGCACAAAGAATTAGGGGCCATCCTTGAGTTCGTGATTTATGAAGCTCTATCACAAATTTTGGCACCAAGAGGACTTAATGTGGCCCTCCAATGGCCTTACATCAGCATGACATCATCAATTCTTCTAACATTTGGATGGCTAATTCATAATTTGTAAAAGCTACTTGGTTAGCTTGTGACCAAGGCTTGTATTTTTCTCATTTTTATGATGTTAGGGGGCTTAGGCTAATAATTCGACCTACTAGGTCACATATAAATACAAATCAACTTCATTTTTATTGGATCATCGTCACACTTGGGAATTTTGGCCTCCTTGACAAATTCACACTTTTTCTCTAGATTGGTTATTGGATGTCTTGCATGCATTTTGATTTTTGGAGACGAAATTCGATCTTTCTTGGAGCTATATCTTGATTCATGGATGGATATATCATATTTTCATCTTGTAAGTTCCTTTTATTGAAGTCTTGTTCATTGAATTTGTTGGCTTATTGGGCCTTGACCCAGGTTTGGAAGAGTTATTAGCCAAACAAATCCCTCAACTATCGACCCTTTTGGCAACAGCCCACAGAGCGCAGACTGAGGTCTCACCTAAGGTAGTAGGGGAGGGTACTGGAACTAGGTTTCCACACCCTTGGGATGTCTTGATGTGGTCTAGAGGAGTCGCACACCATTCTGTGGCCTCGCACCACTTTGTACTACTATCGGACTTCCACGTAGATGCGTGCAAGTGTACTTTCTTATTAAGGTGATTAATACAGATCTGATCTTCTGGTTACAGTCTTTAAGCAAACGTTTAACAATAAAGCCCAGTGTGTGCAAACATAATTATTTAAAGATATAAACTCATATAACAGATTAACCAGAATACAATAAATCCATGATATTTCAGAAACCAACTTATCTTTATTAATATCTTTTGTCAATACAACCAGATCCATCCTGCACACTCAGCTGTAGGGGTTCCGCACACACAGCTGCGAACTTTACTCGGCCTCTGCGCACACAGCTGTAGAACCTCTATCTATCTACCACCACCCTTGACTCAGACTTATAGACATAGATAATATTGCCTTCACAAACCCATAATCATCATGATCCAAAACTAAACTGTCTTCTACCCTTAGAGCCTTGCTCTATTTATACATTCCCATGGTCCACGGACCATGGGCAACCCGACTTACTTCTTATTATTCTATCTTATTTTTGGGCAAACAACCCCTCGACTTGACCTCTTACATTTCGTGCTCCGCGCATTTCGGAGATTTACAATATTATTACCTTATCTTAAGCCCCAAAACCATTACGCGGGGCCTCCGCTACCCAACAGGCCCCCAACACAATCATCGTAACTCGTCTCGAGTCACTCGTCAATGTAGCAATACGTTCTGCCTAGGCTTCACGGTCCACCATCCCTGAGAGTGACACACTTCGTTCTACTGCTCCCTTGTTGTCTCTTGCAACCCTTCTTCTAGCTCATGCTCCATTGCCTCCACTACTTTGCGCAACCGATGATGCTCATTCTGATCTGCTCGGTTAAGACAAAACACCCCCTAATAGGATTTTAGCTCAAGCTGGGGTGCCACATATGGGAATTCTTCGTGCCAACGCAACAAGTTTTCAATTTTTGGTCTCCTAAATGCAATGTCTGCTGCAACTTGTGTTGCAATTTTGCAAGACAATTGTTGCTATCCGCGAGATCCCACTCTTCAGGGTGCATTAGAGCGGACTGTTAACTGCAATTCCAACATTTGTCTCCGTACGTACAATATTTCCCTTATCCTTTATGGTTCATCGGCCAGCCCATGGGTTAGGCGACGACATTCAAACCAGTTCTACTTCGTGTTTGAGAATTTCCGACATATTCCTTCCCGTTGGTGCTAAACTCTGCGCGATGCCGGCAACCGTTGACACATACTGTCCAAAAAGTCTTGCATCTCCATTGGCCCTATCACAACCCCTAGGCTTACTCTTTGAGTGCAAATAATGAACAATTCCATATTGGCAGGAAGGCACACTGACTTACTTTCCTCACAATCGCAGATCGCTCAGCGGATGCCCCCTTGTGATTTATAAGTGTTTCGAAATTCAAATTTGTCGGTTCCCTCCTTTTCTGGTGTCATAACGTTGAGCCTGCAGCAGATCGTTCCAGATCTCGCTCGTATCACATCCCTTAATTTCCCACTGCCCACTAACTTTTGCCAGAACTCAGACATCTTATCATGAATAGTGTCAGAAATGGTCACCTCTTGGCTTGGCCATGCAGTAGTGCAACCCTTTTTGCACAACCACGACTCTGGTGACATACGCATTCTGTGCACCCCATGATTTTTGCGCAGCTTCCCCATAGACTGCTTTAACATCCCACACTCTCTTTCAACTTTCTAGAGCAGTTAGACTGTCCTTCGATCGATTAGTCATGCAGTCGGCCCACCCGTGTAGAGCTTCAGGCGACTACCATTTACTTTACCTAGGAGAGGTTCTCCATTCAACTTGGCGAGTTGTACCACTCCCCCATGTGTGACTTCTTGGACTACATAGGGTCCCAACCAATGCATTCAGAGTTTTCCAAGGAATTTCTCGAACTTAGTGTTGTAGAGTAATACTAGATCATTTTCTTTGAACATGCACATCTTGATATGGCAATCATGCCAAGCTTTTTTCTGTTGCTTCTAAACCTGCTAATGGAATTCTGCCAGAAACCGTTCCTCCTCAAGTTCTTCCAGTTGCGTGATCCTTTCTTCCAAATCCACACAGTCTGCCATGCTTGTCGTTGTTGCTATTCACAAATTGGGTGCAATGTACTCCATTGGCATGATGGCTTCCTTTCCATAGACTAGTCGGAAAGGCATCTAGCTCGTCAACTTCTTGCACGTTGTTCAATATGCCCATAGCACAGTGGGTATGCACAAATTCCAATCGTTTCACTGTGCCTTACATACCTTTGTCAATGCAGTCTCCAGGATCTTGTTGAAAGCTTCAGCAGTTCCGTTTGCCTGCAGATGGTACGGTGTGCTTTGTTGATGGTATATCTGGAACTCCTTAGTGAGCACGCTGATATTTTTATTCAAGAAGTGCATTCCATGGTCGCTCATTAGGATTTTTGGACATCCAAACCATGTTAACACATTCTTGAACAAAAATTTCGCAGTTGTAGTGGCCATGTAGTCTTTAACCAGCTGTGATTTTGCCCATCGAGTCAAGTACTCTGTTGTGGTGATGATATAGCACACCCTTGTCTTTCCTGGAGGTGTGATAGGCCCCAAAAAATCGATTGCCCATCTCTCGAATGGTTGTAGCATCATCTGTGGCTTGAGCAGCATTTCATCCCTCCACAAAGATTTCCCAGTCCGTTGACATACATCGCAAGCCCGACAGTGCGCTTTGGAGTCTTAATGTAGAATTGGCCACCATAGTCCTGCGTGAAGAATCTTCTGTGCTGTGGCGCACCCTACATAATGTCCTCCTGCAACCCCCCCGTGTGCTTTAGCAAGGATCTATCCTCGCTCAAATTCTGGTACATATTTGTGTAATATTTCGTCATTGCCCATTTTGTAAAGGTGCCATGCATTGAGTAAATTCCATTGCACGTATCACCAGTTCTTTCTTCTAGATAACCGAATACCCCTGCGGTGTGGTTCCTGTGGTTAAGAATTGGATGATATCCTCAAAGTGGCCATCCACGACACGCACTGCATAGAGCTGTGCATTAGGTAGCCCCTCCTCTAGGTTTGTGGGTTCTTCACCATTCTCAATTTGGGACAGGTGATTGGGGTCTGCATTTAGACGTCCCGGCTTTATGATGACTTCAAATCATATTCCTGAAATAATAAAAACCATCTACAAATGCGCCCCCCCAACACAGGCTTATTCGCTAGGTATTGTAGCGCAGAGTGATCAATATACATCTTAAAGTGTCCTCCAATTAGGTAGTGGCGATATTTTTGGAGCGTGTATACCATCGTCAATCCCTCACGCTCTGTAGTGGAGTAGTTCTTCTCATCTTTGGACAATTGTCGACTTGTGAACGCGATTGGGTGATCAATTCCTTCCGCTCCTTCCTGTGTGAGTACCGTGCCCCACAAGATACATGACGCGTCAACATGCACGTGAAATTCAATGTCCCATTTTAGAAATACCAAGATAGGAGCTAATGCCATATTTTCCTTGAGCATTTCTAGAATTTTGTCACATTCCTTATTCCAGTAATAAGTAGCGTCCTTTTTCAACAATTGTTCCATCGGTGCTGTGATCTGCCTTGATGAACATTTGATAGTAATTAATGTGTCCCAATGTGGCGTGCAACTGCTTGACACTTCGCGGCACTTGCAGATTGAGTATGACAACAATCTTTGCGGGGTCCACCGTGAGGTCTTGTCGATAGACCACATGGATGAGAAAGTTCCTAAAGGGGACGAGGAAAGTACACTTCTTTAGATTTAGTGCAATTTGGTGTCGTCGGCACGTATCCAGCATTAACTGTAAGCTCGCGGTATGCTTCTTAACTAGCCCAAATACGGTCCAATCATCAAGATATACTTCCAAGAACTTGTTTATAAATTCCTTGCACACAGCTACCACGATGCGCAAGAATATCATCGGTGTGTTATTTAGGCCAAAGGGCATCACAATATACTGAAAACAGCCCCATTCAATTGTTAAAGTCATTTTACTCCTATCCTCTGACGCAACCTTGATCTGGTGGTACCCTAAGAAACCGTCCGTGAAGGAGTAAGCTTCTTGTCCACCCACATTTTCCAGTACTTCGTCTGTAAATGGATTCAGGAATGGATCGTTAACACATGCATTGTTAAGCTTCCTGAGATCAACACAGATGCAAATCTCTCCCTTCTGTTTCTTCTCCTGTACAACCATAGGACTGACCTAGTTAGATTCCTCCACTAGTTCAATTATTCCTACTGCAAGCATTTTGTCCAACTATTTGCGAACCTTTGCTTTTTATTTTGGATTCAACCAATAAGGTCGTTGCTTGACTGGCTTCGTGTCTGTCTTCAAAGTTGTCTTCATCAGTCCTATGTCATCGAAGATCCCTTTTAGCTCTGTGATTTTGGTCGGGAATAAATCTTGATATTCTCACAATAAATCGACGAACTTCTCCACCATGGCATCATCCCAATAGTCCCCAAGCATTGCATATTTCGGCTCCTTCTCCGTAACAATATTTACTTGTTCTGTTTTCAGCGGTGCAGTGATGTCGGGGTCCTCGATCGCCAGTCCACGAACCTCATGACTCCACTCTGTTTCCAGAATATTGATGTTTCTGGGGTTGTCCTCATCATCTTCTATCTGCACATTGTAACATTCCAGGGCTTGACGTGACCAGTCTGACTGCACTATTTCTTCTGGTTCTAGTGGTACCTTGAAAATCTCAACCCTCACAACTTGCAATGCATCGTCAACAGTGTCCATCCATTGGTCCTCAAATAAGAATGTCAATAAAAACCCTTCGCACGAGATATCCCATTCACCTGTACCATGTCAGAGTTCTGTTTCAGTGTACCAGTTCCTTGGGATGACATCCAGGGTATGATAAAATAAGTGTACCCACTCCAGTTGAGGCTCTTCTCCATAGGCTTGGGTCCATATGGTAAGATGCATGCATGGGACATCACACCCATCATACTTTTCAGTTATTCGTAGTTCCAACATACCAATCCTTATCTGCATCATCCACCTGTAGTCGTGCCAGTCTTCAAAGGTTCCTTCATGGGTTCCCCAACAATGTGCAAGCGTCACGCACAATGCCCATTTTAATGCATCGAACCATTGGTGCGCTCGTACCGTGCTTTCAAACTTGGCCAGGAATTCATCTACTACGGTCAGTCCATCATACATTGGCAGTTCGTGATCTTAAGCTCTTACGCAATACAATGACCTAGTCATCATATTGCAATTTAACGTTGTTACTCCGTTCAGCTGATTATCCCACTACTCGTCTTCCTCATCAGAATCTACAGTGCAGGACTCTGCACGCTCCCATGCTATTCTTCCTTCTGTAGTTGGATTTACCCAATCTTGATTGCATGTAGTAATATTGTAGATACAATCCAGTTCATCATCACTTCTTTCACCACGCAAGGGTTTAGTGTAACACGATCCTTCAGCCGGGTCTAGCAGAATGACTATGCAGAGCGACTTCTTCTCAAATATCATTTTTTGCTTCTTTAAATTAATGACCCCATTCATATCTGTGGCCCAGTCTATTCCTAACAACGTAGGCTAAGGGCTACTTTCATCCATGATTTCTATTACCTCAAAGTTCGTTTGTGTGCTCGCGCCTTCTATATCCATGGTAATTCCTTGCAGTGTTCCCATGGGCAGGATCTTCTGTTCGTTCGCCATCTGCAATTGAATAGGAGACCATTGTAGTCTGGGCTTGCCCATGCATTCCCAAGTCTATCTAGGTAGCACGTTTGCATCCGAGCCTAAGTCCAGAATGATCTAATCCATCTCATAGTCACCAATCTATGCCATTAATCACATTTTTCGTCTAGTACGCGAAGCATGTTTCCCCAATTTGTAGAAATTTGAATAATATAACACTTATTCACAGAGATTATCCTGATTATACACTATTTGCATAATGCATGCATAATACATAACCTCCTCTACCATTGATCATCAATTTGCGGAATTAAAAAAACAATCGCATGC
>APFE030419961.1:46094-76316 GCA_000404065.3 Pinus taeda | reverse complement strand
ATTAATTCACACCACTCATCACTAGTGTATTTGTTAGTTAGACTAAATACAACTAGTTCAACTAAGTCAAACTGAATACAACTCCATCAACTCCTCAATCAACTCCACCAAACTCAATCACTCAATGAGTTCTAATTGAAGTCCATCATGCAATAGCTCAACTAACCCATAGGAAAAGTGTATTTCCTTATGGCAGTTGCATGTGCCACATCTGTAGCTCGAACTGAAGTGCTACAAGAGGATAAGATCATGTTTATAGTCCAAATATTATTAAGAGCTAATAATATTTGACTGTTCTGTTTTTTGACTGGTAGTCTAAAAATAGACTCCACCCATATGTCTAAAAATAGAGGTCCATCTATTTTTACTAACATGACCAATCATCCATAAATAGCATCCTGTAACTCATAGACCATGATCCACATGTCTAAAAATAGACTTTGCGCCAAAAATAGCTTGCGGGCCCACTTAGTGAAGGCGACTTATTTTCACTAAGCTCCATCATCTTGTTGCAGTTTCAACACAATTTTCGGACCACATGAGGTTCACCCGATCCCACGCATCTAGTTATCAACTCTTGTAAGCCGTTAACCGCCCTATTGTCGCGAAGCAATTTCATGCATGTCTCTTCCTAGCTTCTAGACATGTCTCCTTGTGAACCCCTGCATCTTCCTTGGGTAGTTTCCATTTATCCTCCGCTATGGCCATGCCACTTTTGAGCATCATGTTCACATTGGGGTCCTCTTCGCGTGGTTCGGACCTCATCATTTGGACGTTCTGCATCACCGTAGGTTGTGCTACCCTTTTCTCACGTATATGCGCTATTAGTGTGGGGAAATCTATCATTTCATGATCGAACTGCTCGCAGTAGGGGCACGATATTCTAGTCGGATTGGTACAATCTCGCACATAGTTCCCTGGTCCTCTGCAGTTGTAACAAATTAGTTTCCCATGGCCCCTTCCTGGCTCCATTCCTCCCCATCCTCATCCTCACCCTTGGAACTCCCGGCGCGCTATCGTCGCAGTTGGATCCTGACCTCATACCTCGGTCTACATCCTGTAGGCTGGTGTTCGATCCATAAACAATTCTTAACTACGACAGTCTCATTCATCGTGGCCCACTGATCTACAAAAATTGCAAAATAATTGTTGGGGGGTCTGGGTAAACATTTGCGGTAGGTGACAGTTGTCCGTGTCTCCACTTGACAGATTGCGTACCAGAGTGAGGGCGCCGCACTTGGCCCCACTTGTGCCTCTATTCGCAATGGCATTGGTCCCCCCGTTGTTGAGTAGTTTGTGAATATCGGACAATGATCCTTATCATGGCCCTATCCTTTACACTTTATGCACCACACCTCCTCACGCACTTCCGACCTGGGCGCCTTATCCTATTTCAGACTCTGCATTTCCAAGCATAGATTTTGTCTTTGTGCATGGATCTGTTGAACTCCCAACCTAGGATCCTGTATTGGAGTCTCATGCAACCTCATTGTCGTCTCTAATGCTTCAACTTGGGTTGAGATCTTTTGTTGTGATAACGCCATACTCAGGTGTGGTGTCAAAGACACCACAAACCATGTGCAGTGCTCCACATCTGTCAGCGCCATGTTAGCCTCTCAGATCATACTCTTCAGTCTTTGATCCAAATCCCAATGGGTTTCTCCTGGCAGCATCACGATCTCCTTGAATCCTATAATTGACTATGTCTCTGATTTTGGTCGACTAAACTCCTTTTTTAGTGCATCCCGGATCTTTGCTATTTCGGCATTGGGGTAATCGCTAGAGTGCTTAATATACCAAGTCAGCGCGCGATCTTGTAGTGCACTCACCATGGTAGCCTTTTTAATATTATCATCCATAACTCCATGCGCTTCCCATATTTCCCTTACTACAAACCAAAATTATTCTGGACCTTTACTTCCTACTCTTTTGAACATAGGCGACTTAATCGCGTTTACCATGCTAAACTCCTGGTTTGTGCGCAGGTGTGCTAAGGCCACCTACGAACTCGTACCACTTTTGGTCCAATCAATCTTCAATCTATTTTTTTCTTAGGGTTCCAAACTACCGACATCAAAACACCCCTTAGGCAGATCCCGGTCCCGACAACGGAATCATTTGTTGGCTTATTGGGCCTTGACCCAGGTTCGGAAGAGTTATTAGCCAAACAAATCCCGCAGCTATCGGCCCTTTTGGCAACAACCTGCAGAGTGCAGACTGAGGTCTCACCCGAGGTAGTAGGGGAGGGTGTTGGAACCAGGTTTCTTCACCCTTGGGATGTCTTGATGTGGTCTGGAGAGGTCATGCACCATTCTATGGCCTCACGCCACTCTGTACTACTATCGGACTTCTGCGTAGATCTGTGCAGGTGTACTTTCTTATTAAGGAGATTAATACAGATATGATCTTTTGGTTACAGTCTTTAAGCAAACATTTAACAATATGGCCAGTGCATGCAAACATAATTCTTTAAAGATATAAACCCCTATAACAGATTAACCAAAACACAATAAATCTGTGATATTTTAGAAACCAAATTATCTTTATTAATATCTTTCGTCAATACAACTAGATCTGTCCTGCGCACTCAGCTGCAGGGGTCCATGCACATAGCTACGGACTTTACCTGGCCTCTATGCACACAGCTGCAAAGCCACTATCTATCTACCACCATCCTTGACTCGGAGTTACAGACGTAGAGAATATTCCCTTCACAAACCCATAATCATCATGATCCAAAACTAAACTGCATTCTACCCTTAGAGCCTTGCTCTATTTATACATTCCCATGGTCCGCGGACCATGGGCAGCCTGACTTACTTCCTATTATTCTATCTTATTTTTGGGCGGACAACCCCTTCACTTGACCTCTTACATTTCGTGCTCCTTGCATTTCAGAGATTTACAATATTATTACCCTATCTTAAGCCCCAAAACCATTTTGCGAGGCCTCCGCTACCCAACAAAATTGTTGCAACTAGAATAATTACATATTATGCCCTAATTGTTGAAGATTAATTTTGAAAGTTATTTGTTTGGAAATTGCATATGTTACTCATAGCATGACACGTGATGAATGTTCCTAGTGGATGAAATATTGTTTTTCTCCCATGAAACTCCATAAATTTTGAGTGGGTGATTGTTGAGGGTTGATAGCTAGGGCATCAATTCTTGATTTCCTTGAGGATGATTTTGGAAAATCTAGAGCATATAGAACTCCATAGCCTGAAGGAGAAGGCACTGGTCCAAGACATTTGGTGATCAAACCTTCCTCTCTCCATATTTTCTCCTTCCTAAATTATAGTTCCCCTTTCTTGTACAACTAGGCTAGGGCATAGAAAAAAATATTTTATAGAGTGAAAAGGTGGATTCTGGGACCATATAACTCGAGCTTAGGTTCTTGTCTGCAAGACCTCAAAGTTTGGTGAGCATCCCTTGGGTCTTCATCCATAAAATATCTTAACCTAGGTGTTCCCTAGAAGGTAAACCCTAGTTCACATTCCTTTGAATTGTGTACTTCTTTGAGGGTTGTATGAACTTAGTATTCATTGGAATAAATCATAAGAATCTCTTTCCTCTCATTGCCTTGATCTTAGGAGTACTTTTAACCACAACAATTCAAAAAACCCTAGATCTCATGCAAGTTTCTTTTATGTCTCTTAAAGGGAGCGAAAATCATTTTGAAGTGTCATATCATCACATAGGGCTTCCTTTGAGAGGTATTACCTCATCACCTAGTACCATAAACCTTAGAATATTAATCAAATTTGATTATCTATCTACCAGAACTCCTTCCATCAATGACAGTCTGTAAAGAGTGGGGGACACTAGTTGTGGTGATGGTGGGCTATTGTCTTATTGTTATCATTTAGTTTAGCTCTTTGTCCTATAGGATTTCCCTCCTTAGGGCCTGCTAGATTGTGTGGTAACTAAGCCATCGAAATTTAAAGAAGGTAGGAAAGAGCACGAACTCCCAGTCTTCACAAACAAAATAATAGTTGAGAAATAGATGAGAAATTATTTCTTCTTGTCTCGGGCATGAAGGACAACGTGAGGGACCAACCATTCATCTTCTGAAGATTCTCCACTATGAATATTTTACCATGCGTTAACAACCAACAAAAGGAGTTGAGTTTTCGTGGATAGTTGGGAGTCCAAAGTTGTGACCAAACATGATACTTTGGAGGAATTCTTGCTTAAAAAAATAAAACAAAGTAGCCTTCTCAAATCGTAAATTTTGAGTTTCGCCATTCTCGATGACCAAAAGAGCCTTGATTCATAAGGGCGAGCCCAACTAACAGTGACATCAACAAGCTAACTCGAGCCAAGAGATGGTGTGGATCATAACCTAGGTCCCAGTAAATCCACAATCCGAAGTTATCCCATTTTGAAATATCTTATAGCATGAATTTTCTTTAGATATCAACCAATCTCTCAAGGGGATTAGTTCCTCATGACCTTCTGAAGCTTACTTATTAAGGATTTGATCCAACCATAGATTTATTGACTTTCCATTCCCCAAATATTTAAAAATATGATCTTTAATCAAATCCCTAGATAAATATAAGAGCTTCCAGATATGAGCCTCCTTTTGGAGTCAAGGGAGCTTTGAGGTTGAAATCTCGACTTTGTTGAAATTATTTGCACCACAATTCTTCTTTCCATCAAGCAGAATGATTTGAAATGTATCTCCACACTAACTTGGTACCTAATTCAATATTCATAAGGGAGGGATCTTGGATCCCTGGGCCACCATGGCACTTTGGATATTTTACCACAACCCATTTGATGAGATGAAATTTTTTATGGCTTTACTTACCACCCTCCCATAAAATACCCTCATCATTTTAGCTAGTTTGCAAAGAGTCCTAGCTAGTGCTAGGAGAGTTGTGAATTGGTAAAGTGAAAAGTTGATAATACCACTTTAATAAGAACTTAACACCCAATTAAGTTCAACAAAATGACTCCCCATTGTTGTAGCTTGGACTTGAATTTTGCAATAATTCCTAATCAAACTTGGGAAGTATGGGATTTTAAATAGATTGGAATCTCAAATATCTAAAATCTTTCCAAGAGGCTACATGATGAAACCCAAGAAAGAGACCCGATGTTTATGAAGAAGGGGGCTAATATTCCAAGAATAGATTTATGATTTTTTTTATGATTAATAAGACCTCCATAAGCCAATAAATATCAATCTAGAACCTACTTGAAGCACTCTACAATAATTAATGAGGTTCCTCCCAATAAGAGGGTATCATCCGCAAATTGGGACACATCTTATACCTGGAAGGTTTTCATTCCTCCATTCATATTCAAGACATCTACTTAACGGATCTGTCATCAATATGTAGATTTTATTGTTAATTTTTGGTTTTTCTATTTTTCCCAATTTTTTTTACAATTTTTTAATTATTGTTTTTCCAATTTTTTTATAAATAATTTTTTTTTTTTTTTTTTTTTTTTTTTTTTTTTTTTTTTTTTTTTTTTTTTTTTTTTTTTTTTAATATTAAACATATTTGTTAAGATTTTAATTTTAATTTTTTTTGTTGGTTATATATATTTTTAAATTTTTTTTTCCAATATTTCCTTTTATTGGTTTTATTTAATTTTTTCAATGTATTTTTTGGTTTATTGATTTTTTCAAAAATTATATATATTATATATATATATATATATATATATATATATATATATATATATATATTCCAAATATTTTTTAAAATTTACTATTTGTTTTAATTTCCATTTAAAATTATCTTAAGTTTATTTTGTTTCAATCCAATTTCTATTTCTATTTCTATGTCTATTGACTTCTTCTTTAAAAAATGGTTTTGGAAGAGACTTTTTTTTTTAATTATTTGATTTGTTATTTAAAGATAATTAAATATTTTATATTTTTAATTAAAAAAATTGCATTATATAATATATTATTTTTCATAATTTTCTGTACATTAATGATGATTTTATAAACCACAGTTTAAAAATGTTATAATTTTAGTGTTTCATTGAAAATGGATCAAGTTATGATATGCGGAGATATCTAAAAAGACTTATACTCTTAGTAGCATTGAAAACTAAAAAATGTTCTTGGTAGAATTACTCTTTGATTCACTTGTAATTTTTAAGGTTTTCTAATCATGTTATTTGGTTTGTAATGTCATGGTTGAAAAATGTTGAAATTTTAAAGTTTTTTGTACTCGTGATATTTGGCTTTAATTCTATTGTTGAAAAATGTCAAAATTTAAGTTTTTTAGAGTCATGTTCTTTGATCTTTAATGTTCTAGTTGAAAATTGTAGACTATTAAAAATTTTCATAATCATGATTTTGGTTTCTTTAATGCATGACTGAAAAACGTTGGAATTTTAACCCTTAAAAAAAGGGTGATGCAACATCGCCACTTTTTTTTATTTTGGAGATGTTTTTTCATGTTTTTTGTGCAAAAGTAGGGGTTTTTTGGGCTAGAATTCTTTTTTTGAGGTTACGAAAATCGTTAAGTTGATAATATTGTTGAATATGATGATGGCTATTGACTACCATAAGCTCTAATCCTTCTCACATAACACTCAAATATCAAAGTTATGTGAGGTAGTCTGGATTATTACCCTAGGTTTATAGCCTTAATATCTATACATCTAGATTTTAAGACCTAAACCTTTGAGTTTGAAATCCTTTCATCCTTGTAAAATGTGTCATTTTGGGAATTACAACAAGTAGAATATATAAATGAAAAAAAATACAAATTAAAAAGGAAAATTGTGCTTAAAATGTAAATGAACAACAATAATTCAATAACAACTTGATGTAAAATTTGAGAGGAATCAACAAAATACATATAAAGACAAATCGGAGTTACAATTGAAAATTTGTCTTTTCACACCCATGCAAGATTCAGGATCGAAGAAGATCCTTAGAAGTCATAGATGCAAAAAGATTCATACAATTACAACCAAGTTGTCAAATAAAGAAATAAATATAAATATTTGCACTAGTTTATGTAATTAATTTCCAAATATCATTAAATTCAGCAAGAATCAAACTAATCAATGCTAAATAAATTAGAACATCTTAATAGAATGAATAGAAACTTGAATCAAGTAATCAACCTTGAACAATATAGAGAATTTCAATGTATCTTTATTTGCTACATTTTCAAGATGTCCCATGCTATTAACAAGAGAATTCAATTATGGGAAACTCAAAAATGAAAATATATAAAGTACTACTTATATTTCAAAACTTAAGCATACCTTTACACATAAATCCTTTCTCTCTATTTTTAGTAAATTACAGCCATAGATTTCTATTAATATCAAAAAAGAAGATTACATAGATATAGCTTGATATTCATATTAATTGTCCAGAAAACCGTCAATAGTCTTGTAGGAAAAAGAAATTACCTATAGGCACCTTACAGTGGCCTCCAAAAAACCAAAAAGACTATGCTTCCAAGTCCATGATAAAACCAGTGATAGCCTCCAACAACTAGGAAAAAAACCAATAAACAAAATAAATAGATAGCCACTTACTATTATTTAGTAAAAAGCCAAAAGACATAGAAGCATGTTGGACATGTTAGTCCAAGATGATGACTGGAGAAAGTGGGGAGAGTATGCATATGAATTGTTCATTGGTGGAACACTACTTAAGGGAGGAGCATTGAGGACTGTATCATTCTCCTGATGTTCGCTTGATTCAGTATTCGAGTCTGAAACCATATATTTTTCCACACGATTCAATTTGACCATGATGTCGTCAAGGTCATACCTAACGTCCCTCATGATCCTCTTGATATCTTCTTGGCTAGCAAAAAGCTTATAATTGTCAACTTGTTTGTCTCGTATAACCATACTTAACAAGGTTTCCATCTACCTATGAGTTGTGATGGAGTGAAGAAAGTATAGTCTTCTTTTCCTAAACTTGTCAGTATCAGGAACCCATTTCATAGAGCTACTGCCAATTTTAGAATCAAAGGGATATATCTAGTCATCGAACTCCCTTGCTTCTAGTTGTAGAATCTCCTTTTGAACTTCCAGAGGGGCTGAGTCAAAAAATGTGGCCACTGATTCCCATCCAAAAAGCCTTTTATGCCTGGAGGAGGAGTTGCCTGAAGCACCACCTCGGCGACTGAGAAGCCATTGTTGTGCAGCCATCGCCACCGAAAACTTGCCAAGAAAACCCGAGAACCAGACTTGAACCAAGTAATGGAGGACCTGATTATCGTCCTTGACTAACAAACAGGACCTATAGGGGAAATGCCACTGGAAAGAACATTGTAGAATGACCCCTCAAGACTGAAACCCCTGAAAAGAAAATATTCTCCACATTTTAAGGAACGAGAGGAGTCATGATGTTTCAAGAGGAGGATTGCTCATGCACTGATTCATTCTCACTTCTATCTTTATGGATTTCAATTTTGTAGTTAAAGAACCTCTTAACTAAAATTTGTTTGTTAATTTCCTAAGAGAATGTCAATATGCTCTAAGGATCTTGTTGGACTTTTAATGCTTATCAAATGTTTATATTCCCATCCTGGTAACTCCCACTCATATATATAATATATATATATATATATATATATATATATTATATATATATATATATATATATAATATATATATATATATATATATATATATATAATTGTCTTGAAATTCCTAAATTAAATCATCAATTTGGTTGTGTAACCTTGTGAAGAATAGGTATTGTATATGCCAAAATTAGTATATAAAATTTTCTAAATAATCCTAACAAAAATTGCTAAAGAATTATTTTTATTTGTGATTTGTAAATCACTTTTACCAGCTCCAATTAAAGTGTCCAACTATGCATAAGAATGCTAGTCTCTACAAATAATTATGAGAGTAATATTAATTCAAAACTTGAGTTTTAAGTTCTTGTGGCTTTGTTGTGACTACAATATAAATTAGAAATAAATCAATATTAAGTGCATAAAATAAGATTACAATATCAAACCAAATGAATGTGAAAATTGAATTTGAAACTACAAGCAACATTGGAATTAAATTCTTAAACTTGACTAAATTAGAATAGGCAACAAATACTTTGCGTAGTCGGCCCTTCTTGCCACATGTCTTCATTGCTAGTCACACTACGGATTAAGCTCAACTCAACAACTACACATTTAGAATGAAGTCATATAAAAGGAACTAACTGTTGTTTTAGAATTAATCAAAGGAATGGAATACAAAATACAGAACTAATTGGTCCTTAAACATCAATTGTATATCAATCATTGTTATAATGTACCTTCAAGCTGCCTTTCTATAGAACTATTCTAGAATTGGAATGGCTTTGAATCTGGTTGCAAGTTCAAAACAAAGTATCTAGGATACAAAATAGAGGATTCGGTATTTATAAAACAACAACAATTATGATAATAGTATAAGATTTGATTTTGTTGATAATTGGTCTCAACATCTTTTTATGCTAATTCATTGCGATCCCTCACTTGAGTTGATATGTGTTTGAACACGCCATTGTTGACTCAACCATTGACCATTCTTGCCACATATCCTACTTGTGTTTAATTCAACTCATGAAAAACTTTATCCATCTCCACGATGTTTGTTGTCTTCTCTAACTCATAGTTTATCTTTTAGCTTATCACAACCATCTAGTTCAACAACCCTTCCCCGATTTAGCTATAGTTTTTATGGTTTCTATAGAATCAAATATTCTTGTAGCGACCTATTAGAGAATAGTTTTAATAGAAATTAGTAATTCAAAAACATAACAAATGTATAATTAAAACAAATTATCTTAGATTTCATTTATGATGTAATCATGTAGATAATAGGTTGCAATAAACATGAAGTGGATGTTGGAAATGTAACTAGGTTCAGTCTTCATAATTATCATTGCACGTGAATCAATTTATATTTCATGTAAAAACAAAAGAAGAAGAAAAAATTATTATTACTAGTCAAAGCATGTTTTTCATGCTTTTAGGGTTTATTGAGTCAAAAGAAAATTTGTCATGAGTCAAAGTCCCATTTGGACTTGTATGAAAAGAAAAATATTTATTTGAGTCAAAAGAGCCAAAAATGTTACCACAAGACCAAGTCAACCTAGGCTCCAAGAGCAACTATTCGACCTCCTAGATGTGTACATATAAAGAGTAATTCAACCTCATTGGAGTACACATACAACACACTTCGATTTTTATTCAACAAGAAGGAGAATTTCAATGAAGTCAAAGGGGAGAGAGAGAGGGGTCAAAAGAAATAAAAGATGATTTGCATTACGTCCTATGCTTTTGTTCACACATGAGAGTTTTCTGAGGCAAATTTTGAGGTATTAGAGGCCCAAAATTTTAGGAGATGACCAGATTTTAGATGTTTGATCAGTGTTGAGTTTGACTTGATGGAGAAGACTTGGAGGAGGATTGACTTGGGGTCTTTTGGGTAGTCTTGGTCTTGGGTCTTGGATATCTCACTTTGATCAGATTCTATAAGAAGAGAATTTGTTTGGGGTTTCCCCCTTGTGAGGTTTTTCCCTAGCTTAGAGCCTACATCTTTGTTTTCTTTGTTTCTTGTGATCTTCATGTTTTATATGTTTTGGTAATTGTTTGATGAAGAAAACATAATAAATGAAACAAGAAACCAACAAATATTCACAAGCAATTATCAAGTAAGAGAAATCTACCTAATCTAAATACCTATTGATTTCTCGACAGTGGAAAATGAGATAAAAGGCATGGAAAAATAAGCTATTATGAAACAAATTTTGGGAAAATAGGGGAACAAAAATGGTGAATTTTAAAGCCCAACATCTCCCCCACACAAAAGGCGTTGTATGTCCCATTGGCTTTTATGGTGTTGATTTTTAGCCTCTTGTTTCTGATTTTGATATATTGGTTTTTCTTATACCATTTTCTAGCCTTCCTTGCTAACGATTTCCTCTTTGTTTTAATTTTTTAATTTTCCTCTTGTAACTTCTCAACATATCCCTTCCATTTTCATCCTTGAGATATCTATCCAATAGATCTAGTTCTTTCATTTCTATTTGTAACTTCTCAATTTTACTTACCCTTTGTTTTGTGGATGATGAGGGTATTGATTTCATTTCCTTTGAAATTTCCTATATTGGTATATCTTCCATGAATTCTTTAGGCATGAAAACATCTTCAATTTCTGATGTTACAAAAGGTAGTGATTTTGTAGCTTGACTTATTTTCTCACGAAGTTCAAGTTATAATGAAGTCTTTGATGAAGAAGTTTTCTTGAAATGCTTAGCTAAGCTTTTCAAGAATATATCATCATCCTTTGAGTTTTGATATTTCACTAAATATTCAACTTATATTATTTATCTCCCTTGAGCTTTTTCGTCACTTTTCTCCTACTCTTGACTCCTAAGCATACTCCTATTGGTCCTTCCTTGAGGAACAATCATCCAAGAGAATTTTGTCTTCTTTTTAACTGTTTGTTTTTTATTTTTCTTGAGATTTCTTCTAAGAGTATTTCATTCTTATGGATTTCTGAACGCGCTTTTCTCTTGGTGAGCTTAATTATTTTTCTTGAGCTTATGGATTTTTCTTCATATGTTTTCTTTTTCTCCCTTTGGTTTTCTTCTAGATTTTTGACGTTTGGCCTAGTCAATGTTAGTGTTTTCACCTAGTTCTCTTGTCTCCATCGGTGGCTCTACAAATATGTTCCATGCATTGGTTTCATAACCTCGATGTTGTGTTAAAACTTTTGAGTATCCATGAAAGTAGTAAACACTAAAATGAGATTTGATATCACTTGAAAACATTTACAGTTTTATTATTTTCCTCGTCATACCATGGGGGACATAATTTTCCTTTAGAAATGTCATCATTCTCATGTCAAGTTGTACTACTAGGAAATTGGTTGAGGTAGTGCTTTTCACACCCTAACCATATGTAACACTTTCCATTTCCACTATTTCACTCTATTCTGTCTATTTGAAAACAAAAAACAAAACAAAACCAAAAAAACATTCATGTTTGACTTGTCAAAGATCATAAGAAAAAAAGGTCTATATGAGAAAACCTAAATCAATACTACCAAAAATGGCTAGAGGTGGATAGGTAATAAAGTTAAAATCCAAAAATATAATTTTTTAGTTATGCCACTTTGTTATGAGGTTAATGCCCCTAGTTGCATGTTTGTCTATGGATATTTAAAGAAAAAAGGGACTTGTTCAAAGAAATAAGCACATAAAAAGAGAGGCAAAGGGGGTAGTAAGAAATAGTGTTAAGAAAAGGAAACTCATTGCTAAAGCTTCCTCTTAAAGTCTCTTAAACAAAAAATATTAGCTATTGGAAGCTAGTTGATCAAAGCTAACATACGTATGCATCTAATTATATGACATTGTGGGTCATCACATGAATTTTCCCCTACCCCCTTCCATAATTATTCATTATATCACCTACATTTTACTTACGGACTTAGGAAGTGCTCTTTGTCCTAGAATTTGTAACATGTGGAAGGGTTAATGTTGTTCCTAGTGGAAAAGGTTAGGTAAATTTGAAAATTAACCTTTTATTATGTTGTGTTAAGAGAAATCAATGCATACACCACCTAATGGCTCACCATGAAGTTGAACCCACCATTACAAGTGAATTCCTAGAATTAGGATCTATGTACCATGCCTCGGAATCCATTATACTACATTGTCATCCATGTACTTGTATTTGACCATATCATGGGATCCATATATATTGAGATATGTGTCATTGCCTTAAGATTCATGAGAGTGCATCGAGAAATGAATCTCTTGCCTAGTTGTATTCTTTACTCGCATGCATGCTTGATTGTTCTCTATTGGACCACATATAGGAGGTGGTTGAAGACGTCTAGTGGGTAATTACATAGTCATAAGTTTCTACATCTATTAAAAGTCATTATGGCATTGGCCACACTATTTTGCAAATGAGAACCCATCATTGAGGAGCCACAGATACTACCACCTTGCTTTAGATACTCACCTTAGATTCTTGTGGGAAGTTGTTACACTTTTATATGCCCTTTTCCTCACTTAATGGACTTATTTGGAGGAGTTCCCTAGTCCTTGGGATAATTTTTTACTAGTATTCACTCATTTGATGGGACATTCACACTTTTTAAGGAGGGTGCACTTGTCCTTAGCCCCTTTGGACCACACATGTGACTTATAGTTGCACGTGGATCACTTTTGAGGAGGATTTTTTTTATTGAGGACTTTGAGGATGGCTTTATTCCTACACATTGTATTTTCTCATGGATTTGACTGGAGCTCATGGTTTGAGCTAGCACATTGTATTAGGACCTTGAATTGAGAAGGCCCTTTATCTATATAACAACAAAGCCTTCCTCGCTTTCATTTATTGAATAATAATGAGAGATTTTCCTAGTAAGTTTTTGTGCTTCTTATAAGTAAGTAGTGTTCTAGGATATTTTCCATGATTTGTTAGAAAAAAAAATTGGTGTGCTAGAAGGAGTTATTACAAGGTTGAATAAGGGGACCTTGCTCCACTTGAGAGGTTAATAGGAGAAAATTTCTCTTGCCTTATTCCCTATTATCATTATTTTTTGTTTTCTTTGCATTAAGGTAGGATGTTCTAGGGCTCTTCCCTTTTTCATAAAGGATATACGATTCATAAAGGATTATTCCCCCCATCAATGCTTGAAGAAGCCTACTTGTCCTATTTAATGCTTTGCAATCCTCCTTGGTTCCCTCAACATTAACTCATATTTTACAAGTAATTCACCTAGAGTTGATTTAGGAACCCCATAGCCCTTATTAGGAACTCATCATATTGATCTCTTCAATGAAAATCATTTTCATCATGTTTTCCTTTTTCTTTTGTTTTTTTTTCACAATATAGGGTTTAAAGGATTTTATATTTTGAGTTAGATTGCTAGATCTAAGTTTAATTTTTGTTTCAAATCTCATATAACTTGGAAATATCTCATGCTAACAAGTTGTTTTATGGTATATCCTTAAAATTTGCATAATTAGGCTAGTGTGTCTAGTCGAAATTAGGGTTATAGATCTTGATTTTAACTTGTTCATTTCTAAGATCTAACCCTCTTTTTACAAAATAACTCTAGACAGGAGTAAATTATATCATTTATCTTTGATTTATCTTATTTATGATTGGAAAAATATGGTTTAATTCTACCTTTTCTCTCATTTACCTATATTAACAAGGGTTTAATTGACAAATTTGGGTTATTTCCATGATTAATACACTTAAAATGATCAAATCAATGCTACAATGATTTAATGACCTATTCATTAAGCAAAATGACTCAATATTTTAGCACTTAATTTCATCTCTTGAAGGTTAGTGTCTTGGTATATTTGTTAGCTTAATTAGCATATATTATCTCATTACACAAGAATTTAAATAGTTGAAGGATAAATACATCATGAATGCATAAAATATTTAATACTTCAACATCCCTCCATTTAATAAAGGTCTATAGTTCATGTGAATGGGTCAACATTTTGTCTTGAGACATCATCATTTTGCAACATTTCAGAAAATTTGACATCTTGGTGCCCTCCTTAAGTAAACCAATGCAATAATATGTAGAACAACCTAGTTTATAAGACCAACGTCTCATTATTTATAAGGTTGTTTTGAAGGTTTACAAGCTAGTCTATTGCATATGTATGGACTATTCCTAAGATGAAATGGTAAATACTCTTAACATATGATTTAAGATATTCATCAAAGCCTAATCCAATTTGTCGAGTATATTTTCATGCGTAGTTTACACATAACATAATTTTTTTATTATTGTTGTCAACACTTGGGATTTTCATTATTTGGAATACTTTTCATTACACCCTTTATTTGTGGTCTTAATGATGATAATTTTCCTTAATACACAATGGTTAATATGCACGATTGTTGATGTTCTTCATTATTTCTAAAGGATTTGTGGATATATGGGATTTCTCACTATTTACTTGATATAATTTGGAATGTTTCAATAACTTCATTAGATCATTATTTCAAGGTCACAATTTCTCCAAGGTGGTACACCTAATTCACATGCTCTAATTGGTGGTAAACTTATGATCATTGGTTGGTACTTTGAATGTTATAAGTATGTGTAATCTACCATCTAACTTTGTTATCTTCACTATCATTAATAACAATAGACTGATGAAATATGACAACGATTAATAAGCAAGCCAAAACATCATAATAATAACACATATTCAACACATAATAATAACACATATTGACACTAGATATATGTGGAAACCCATAAAGGGATAAAACCACGAATTTATTATTGTTGTGACAGAAAGGAAAGATCCTACTCCTTATTACATCTGATTTCCTGTAGGTTCCTACAGAGGCTGCTATCTCAATTTTTTGCAAGCTGCAACATGCAAGGAAGCTCCAACACCCATATGTTTTAAGTAGGCTACAACCCACAGGAGGCTCCAACCTCCACCCGCTCCAACTGAATATCTATCAAGCCACAACTTGAAAGGAGACTACTATCCCCTTATGCAAACAAGAAATAACAATGTGTTGGTTTACCTAGTCATAAATTATGCATATCTCCATCTTCACTTCTGCATCTTCTTTCCTTCAAATCTACTTCACATCATCTTCATATGTGCCATGTAAATAATGCATAATTTTTCAATTAGCCCTCTCACATTCTCCCATCCTCTAACCCTCAATGTCTTCCAAAATCACATCTTTTACAAAGATATTTTGTTGGTTGTTTCTATCCCACATAGGAATATGAAGTGAATAAGCTTGACTCTTTGCTTTCTACTCATTGTTTTCCAAACTCTTCATATCTTGAATATTAGAACACAAAAATAAATAATCCATCCAATATTAATTTCAGCCACATGTAATCATTAAATGCATCAACCTAATGCCAACATCAAATATCAATATTTATCATTAATGCATCACAACAATCTTTGCAACATCTTTGCCTTTGCCTTTGCCTTGGAGTCTTGCCTTTGCATCACAACAATTCAACTCAATCAACAATTTTACATCACAACAAATCCTTCAATATAGCAATTTCCGCAACATTATCAAAACACTCCTTTGCCTTCTTTTGTTGCTTGCTTATCCTTGGGTTGTTTTTGCTCCTTGGATTGTCGTTGCTATTGCCTTGATGCTTCTTGTTGCTCCTTGCATTGTTTTTGCTCCTTGCATTCCTTCAATGCTCCTTTGCCATCAATGAGAATATTGCCAACAATCTCCCCCTTTCGCATTGATGGCAACAAATTTGTCCTCCTCCTTTCATTCTGCGAAGTGTCTTCCTTCCCCTGATTACCTCCCCCTTTGACATCAATGGCAAGGGGATTATAGATGCCTTGTAACCTGTAAAAGAGTCCTTAGTGTAGTTGTCACTATTGCATTAATTCTCTATAACCTGCAATGTCTTGGTCTGCATAAAAAATGTTGACACTATCATTGAATGAATGCCACTCCAGATGGCTTATTAAGGCTCCTCCATATTGAATGAATGTTACTCCATATAACATATAAATATTGCTCCAAATACACTTAAGAAATTTTTAACATTGTGAGAGCCCTACAAACTATTGTTGTGAGAACGCTCTGAAAGCATAAATACTGTTGAGAGAACACTTTGTAAGGAAAACAAGGTATGCATGAAAAATGCATTTTTTGAGCATTTCTTGATGTTAAACAAATGCAACATATTTAATACCAAATGATAGTATTAAAGTCATTTAAAAAATATATATTAAAGGGAGAAAGAGACTCTCTCCAATGTATAAAATGAAGAGTGTCATTAAATAAATAAATGCCACCTTTAAATGAACCCTACTCCAAAATGTTGGAAAGATGCACCAAAGCAAAAGTTAATTCAACTGTAATGCAGGCAATTCAACTATGTTGACTCATTGCAACTCCATAATATATCAATACAATGTTAGATACCAATTCAACCCTATCGAATCTTAAATGAATGCCAATGAACGTTGCTGCAGGAAGATTACTAACTCTGCACCCATAATAAGGCCACCAAACATATTAACGCACATATTTAGCTAGAATACATTAGCGTTGGAATTGAATTTGACACTGCCATGGGCTAAATTAGGGCACAAAACCCTAAAATCTAGCTATCTTCCATGCCACTTCCAAATCAAATGCAATAATAACTTTGTATCAGTGCCAATATAATGAATGCTACAATGTGAAGAACGCAAAGCCAACACAGTTACGCCAACTAGTGTTGCAATAATATTGTTGCCAATAATATATATGTTGTCAATAAACGCTTCCATGGTGTAAGGCTTGTGTGTTATCAAATCACTGCGAGTCTCCAACATATTTGTTGTTCAATGGAATCATATCAATAATGTCAGTGTAGATACATTTAATTTGATGGGAAACATTAATCAAGACAACCACAAAAGATCCATGAAATTTGCAATTCAACTTCTACGCAATATTGTATACAATCGATGTCCCTGTGCACATATTAAAATTCAAACGCTGTCAATGTTACGCCAATAATTGATATAATGGCAAGCAACATATATAACGTTAAAAAGGATATAATTTCTGTTGTCACTGTACTGTCATTGCATGCCACTACAAGCTCGGTCTACATTGTAATTCTGCCACTGCATTATCATTATATGACCAAGGCTTTTCAGCATATATGTTGCCTTCAGAATTCATGTATGATTACCCGACAGAGAGGAAACTCTCTGGTGCAAATCAAATCTGACATATCTTTGCGTTGTTGTCACAACCAACCCGATGTCTGACATTCCCTTTTAAAGTATGGATATTTTGGATGGCAGAAGTTAATATCTAGCATATACTGTAAACACATAATAGATAAAGTTATACTGCGTCAAAATAAATTATCATCAACACAAGATTTCCTGAAATGAAGATGAAGGGTTCGATTTTTGCACCATCACATATATGGCATGTTCGACTTTTGTAACGAGGAGAGGTTCCAGGATTGTGTAATATTTCCATAACTTTTAATAATGCCAGTCTATCCTACAACTGCTCCAACGGTTGAATACACCCAGGTAAGGCCCCTATTGAAATTCATTCTGTCAACATAAATATTCAGCACGACCAATTGTCTTAGCTTCTTGAACAAACGCAGATGCTACTGGGTTAGATGAGTGCTTGGATGTTGGTCTTGGCTCTATTTCTATTCCACTAGGTCTATGCCCTTATATCTACCCATGCCTCTGCGCTATTGACCTTGGATTATCAAACACATCTCAATCAATTGCAATTGGATTTGTCGTAGCCCTTTAACTTATACCTTAGATGTTGATCCTGAGTAAACTGATTAGAAAGAGAATGAAATTTTCGATCAACTCCTTATGTTTCAGTTGCTCCTCTGTTGCGTCGGCATTGTGGAGCTTCATATGGTACTTTCCAGCTAGATCACAGCCTATTAACACAATTATAGCTCATCTCAAAGTCTTGAAGAGAAAAGTCGATCATTATGAGAAATGTAGATAACAGTAAAGAGCCTTGGATTGCATGAATCTTTCCATCGCATACATAGTAGTATTTTCTAGGGATCCACAACATCTCCCAATAATGGTTCATGCAAAAAAAATGAATCTAAGTTCTCGGCCTTAAGAGAATTGATGATGTAACTTAGGCAGTAACTTAGGATTTTCTCTTTGAGAAAAGTTGTACTTTTTTGTACTATCTTGTGAGTAAGGATGTCGATACAATTGCATTTAATTCAAGTATATCAAAAACATCTCTACAAATAGGTGCAAACTTCCAGCAAATTAGTTCTCAACCTAGCACAGAGTAGCAATGGCTACCACTGTTGTTGTTGCTCTGTTGATTTCTTACCAATTGGAAAAGTATAATATAGTCATCATCATGGGTTTCCTCTTGCAAGAATATATATATATCTATATATATTATATATATAATTTTTATTTAATTTATTTTAAGATCCACTTTTGAGACCCGTGCAAGTTCTCATTCCCATATCTCAAAGTGCACTTTGTTCTTGGATCTGCATGGTATTTTTAATTGTTCCGCAGGTGAGACTTATTTTTCTGCTGAATGCATTTTGTAGATAGTGAATGCTATTATTTTAATTTGGGATTCTTCAATACCATTTTATTTATCAAAGATTTTGACATTTTGTTCTATTCTTCTTTATTAGTACGGCTTTATCATGATGGGTAAACTTTTCACCAGAAATTTATTGCAGAGTCTCTAACTAATGTGTAATATATCATCAACATATTGTTTGGGGCTGCTCTCTCCCTTAGATGATGTTTTCTTTAACATTGTCAACAATTAGATTCTTCATTGTTTTCATGAGTAGCTCCCCTGGTGACCATCATGAATTCATTATGTCATTAAAGGCTTAAGTTGCTCATTTTTCTTCCACTTCCATACCTGAGTAGAATGCATTTTGTTGTTTGCATTTCCTTTGACTCATTGTTTGGTTTGCTAGTAGTGCCTGCACCTTTTGTTTAAACCTTTTTAGGGTATATGACATCCTACAATCTTTGGCTTTGTGTCCAAGGTTGATACATAAGTAGCACCTTATTTGACCAAGGTATGGTTGAATTTGTGTGTGGCTTTTTGTTCTCCATTTTGCATATAGTTTACATTCAACAAGTTTATGTCCAAATTCATTGTACAAATAATAGTAACCATGGAAATGATTTGTGTACCTCCAGAATGACTATTTTTCTTGCTTGAGGGAGTCTTTTGGTTAGCTGCATATGTTGTTGATAGGCTTTGATTGGCTTTCTCTTACGTTCTGAAACTACATGTCCATATTCATGGCAAGAATAACATGTGATATTTTCCCAAAAGAAAAGAATCTCCTTTGAGATCTTCTAAATTTCTTCAACTCATTTTTAGGAGAGAATGATCTTCTTGCAGTGAACCATTTCTTCATCTCAATCATTGGCTTTTGATATTGCTGCTTATTTTTGTTTTCTTTTCTTCTAACTTACTTCCAGGTAAATCAACCTTAGCTTATAATATTTTACATTGTAGGTCTCTCTCCTTGAATTTACTACTCATCACCTCCTCTAGTCTCATTGCTCCTTTAAGTTGAGTCTTCACGTTGATAATTTCCTCCTTGTACTCATTCTCTTTCTCATCACATATCTGCACTAGTTTCTTCAAATCTTTGTTTTCATTCTTCAATCTTTCTATACTAGCCAATGATAAGTCAAGCCTAGCTTGATTTTCATTTGATTTTTCTTCATGAGATTCAGGCACATTCACAGGTTGAAGTTTCACTTTCCTTTTGATAGGGTTTTTTCTCCTTCCTCTTTCTCTTTCCTTTCTCTACATTGTTTTTGCTAGCCTCTTCATGCATGAGCTACAATCTATCCCAGATTTCTTTTGCAGAAGTTAGATCTATTATTGTATCAAGATCCTTATTATGAAGATTGTTATACATGACACATTTTGCTTTAGCATTCCATTGTTGTTCTTTCACAAGGGAGAGTTTATAGTAACCATCACATACTAATTTCCATATACAAGGTCCATAAGCTATCAATTCAAATTTTAACTTATCTCTCCATTCATGAAAGTTTATTGCACTTAGCACAAATACACTTTGATAAGGGGTGAAGCTGTTTAGTATATTCATAGACATTCTAATTCTTTTCATTAATCTCATTAACTAAACCATTACATGAGCATCTTAACAAATGATGACCATCTGATTTTCTGTAGGTTCCAACCTACAATAGGTTGCTACCTCAAATTTTCTACAAGTTTCAACATATAAAGAAGCTCCAACTCCCATATGTTCTATGTAGGCTACAACCCATAGAAGGCTCCTACCTCAACCAACTCCAACTGGACATTTATTAAGCCACAACTTGAAAGGAGACTACCATCCCCTAATGAAAATAAGAAATAATAATGTGCTCATTTACTTGGTCATAAATTATGCATATCTCCATCTTCATTTCTGCTTCTTCTTCCCTTCAAATTTGCTTCACATGAGCTTCATAAGTGTCAGTAAATAATGCATAATAGTTCAATTAGCTCTCTCACATTCTACCATTCTCTAACACTCAATGCCTTCCAAAATCACATCTTTTATAAAGATAGTTTGTTGGTTGTTTGTATCCCACAGAGGAATATGAAGTGAATAGGCTTGACTCTTCGACTTCCACTCATTAGTTCCCAAAATCTTCATATCTTGAATATTAGAACACAAAAATAAATAATCCATCCAATATTAATTTGAGCCACATGTAATCATTAAATGCATCAACCTAATGCCAAAATGAAATATCAATATTTATCATAAATGCATCACAAAAATCTTTGCAACATATTTGCCTTTGCCTTGGAGTCTTGCTTTTGCATCACAACAATTCAGCTCAATCAACAATTTTACATCGCAACAAATTCTTCAATATAGCAATCTCTGCAACATTATCAAAACATTTCAATGTATCACAACTCCTTCTCCTTTTGCTCATTCTTTTGTTGCTTGTTGCCCCTTGTATTGTTACTATTCCTTGTCTTGCATTGTTGTTGCTCCTTGCATTGATGCTTCTTGTTGGTCCTTGCATTCATTCAGTGCTTATTTGTCATCAATGACAGTATTGTCAACAATGTTCCCCTTTGGAATTTATGGCAACAAATGTTTCCTCCCCCTTTCATTCTACAAAGTGTCTTCTTTCCTTTGATTACATCCCCTGCCTTGTAGCCTGTGAAAGAGTCCTTAGTGTAGCTGTCATCATTGCATTACTTCTCTATAAATTGAAATGTTTTGGTCTGCATAAACAATGTTGACACTATCATTGAATAAATGCCACTCCAGATGGCTTGTTAGGGCTCCTCCATATTGAATGAATATTGCTCCATATGACATATAAATATTGCTCCAAATACACTTCAGAAAATTTTTAACATTGTAAAAATATTGTTGTAAGAACACTTTGAAAGCAAGAATATTTTTGAGAGAACACTTTGTAAGGAAAACAAGATATGCATGAGAAATGCATTATATTGAGCATTGCTTGATGTTAAACAAATGCAGCATATTTAATACCAAATTATAGTATTAAAGCCATTTTAAATAAACATATTAAAGACAGAATGAGACTCTCTCCAATGTATCAAATGAAGGCTTTCATTAAATAAATGGATGCCACCTTTAAATGAACCCTACTCCAAAATGTTGAAAGTTGCTCCAAAGCAAAAGTCATGTAGAATTAAAAAACTTTTCTCCATAATGTATCAAAGAACCTTGCATAAATAATGCATCAATGTTGGCTTGAATGTATTTATAATATTCAATGTTTTTCTTGTGCAATTACTCTTGTAAAAGCTTCTAATGCAGTATGTGTAATAGATGCATTCCATTGAAACTAACATTCAGTTGTTGAAAATAACCCATGGTATTACATTGAAATTAATGTTGGCAATAATAGAATGTTGTCAATATGAATATTAACCCTGGCAATGATGTGAATATTAATGTTGCTCTGAATAGTAAACAATACAAGTTGCTCCAAATCATATATAAGCTGCAATATATATCTATCTATCTATCTATCTATCTATCTATCTATCTATATATATATATATATATAATATATATATATTATATATATATATATATATATATATGTATATATATAAGCTCCAAATAATATGCTCTCCATTGAGCATTGCCATGATAAATATATCAGTGAATGGTGCCCAATAATTAAATATTAATGTTGCCAATGTATACAACCATTAACTCTCTAAAAAATTGCAAAGAACTTTCACCTATTCTCTTAGATAATATTCACCAACCTATTCACCAAGATAATATTCACTATTTACCAACAAACTCACCAAAACAATATTAACCAACCTTATTCACCAAGATAATATTCACTATTTACCAACAAACTCACCAAGATAATATTAACCAACCTTATTCAGAAAGATAATATTCACCAAAACTATGCACCATGATAAAAAGAAACACCAAATATATCTACAAGTAAATTCCATTCATCATTAAATCAGCCTATGGTTTGTATAAAAAACTCATGGTTTTTCTTGATAACTAGTTTTCTTGCCAACCAAACCCATTACCAAACCAATCAACACATAGGTTTAGAAAAATATGTGCTCCAACAAACCATTCACTGCTTAATTCCAATCAACTCCATATATATCATAAATGGTTCAAAATATATATATATATATATATATATTTCCATGAAGCCATATGGATCTTTTCCAATATTAAACATTGTCCCAAAAAAAAACCCAGCTTTCGAAATCAACTCCATATATAGCATAAATGGTTCAAAATATATATATATATATATATATATTCCATGAAGCCATATGGATCTTTCCAATATTAACATTGTCCCAAAAAAAAACCCAGCTTTCGAAACAATAAAGGAAGGCTCTCCCTATATAAACATTGTCCTAAAGATAAAAGCTCCACAATATCAACGTTGGGCTGCTTCAACAACAATATTAAGGCTCTATATTAACCATAATATGAATTAGCACTGCATATTATGAATTAACCATAAGAACGTTGGCTATTCATTCATTGAACCATTAAGAGTGTTGTTGAATGCATGGATATACATTATATCGATGTATTTAAAACTGCCGCTCCCTACAATAATTTTATATCCGCCAATGCCCACCAGCGATATATCGACTAGTAAGATTATAAATATAAGCACCCTCAAAATATTTCCTCATTCTCATATTTTTATGGCTGGTCCATTGCTTTAATGTCTCTGCAGCCACTATAACCAAGATGCCCATAATGCTTTTGCATTAAAGACTGTTCTACTGCTTTAATCTCTTTGCGTTCAGGCCACTCACTGCCAATTCTGAAAAGATAAAAACCGTTGTGCCAAATCTCAACTCTCTTGTCTTGAAGTAATATGAGAGATTGGTCAAAGAGTATTTTCCTGGAGTTGGAATGCATATATCTTGAAGCTTGAAAAAAAAAATTTCCTTGTACAGCCAGTTTAGAGCCAGGCCATCCAGTCTTTCTGAAATTATTTTATGGAGCATTTCAACATTTCGGTTTGGGTCCACCACTCACAACAATTCACTTCATAATATAGGCCAACGCACTTCATAATATAATAATTCATTTCAATTATAACATATCAATGCAACTCTATAGTATATAATGCACCCAATTCAATTATGTAGAGGCATTGCAACTCCATAATATATCAATACAATGTTCGATACCAATTCAAAGCGATCGAATCTTAAATGAATGCCAATGAACGCTGCTCCAGGAAAATTATTAACTCTGCACGTATAAGGCCATACCAAACATATTAACGCACATATATTTAGCAGGAATATATTAACGTTGGAGTTGAATTTAACACTGCCATGGGATAAATTAGGTCACAAAACCCTAAAATCCAGCTATCTTCATTGCCACTCCCAATCAAATGCAATAATACCACTGTATCAGTGCCAATATAATGAATGCTACAATGTAATGAACGCAAAACCAGCACAACACCAATTACTGTTGCTATAATATAGCTGCCAATACTATATTTGTTGTCAATAAATGCTTCCATGGTGTAACGTTTTTGTGCTATCAAATCACTTCCAGTGTCCAACAAATGCTCAATGGCATCATATCAATAATGTCAATGTAGATACATTTAATTTGATGGGAAACATTAGTCAGGACAGCCACAAAAGATCCATGAAATTTGCAATACGACGTCAACACAATATTGTAATACAATCGATATCCCTGTAAGCAACATATATTAATATAACGTTAAAGGATCTCAGGTCTGTATTGTAATTCTGCCACTGCATTATCCTTATATGACCAAGGCTTTTCACCATATATGTTGCCTTCAGCATTCATATATGATTACTCGACAGAGAGGAAACGCTCTGGTGCAATTCAAATCTGACATTTGTTGTCACAACCAAACCGATGTCTGACATTCCCTTATAAGGTATAAATATTTTGGATGGCTGAAGTTAATATCTAGCATATACTGTAAAAGCATAATAGATAGCATTCTGCTGCAATTTCTCTATCAAAATAAATTATCAACACAAGATTTCTTGAAATGAAGACTAAGTGTTCGATTGTTGCACCATCATATCTCTGCCTTGTTCGACTTTTGTAATGTAGGAGAGATTCTGGGATTGTGTAATATTTTCGTAACGTTTAATAATTCCAGTCTATCCTACAACTGCTCCAACCGTTGAATACACACAGGCTACCGTAACACCTCTCTTGAAATTCATTTTGTCAACAGAATTAGCACGATCAATTCCCTTGGCTTCTTGAACAAACGCAGATGCTATTGGCTTGCTTGGATGTTGGTCTTGGATATGTTTCTATTCCACTAGGTCTATGCTTTTATATCTACCCATGCCGCTGCGCTATTGACATTGGATAATGAAACACATCTAAATCAATTGCAATTGGATTTGTTGTAGTCCCTTTAACTTATAACTTAGACGTTGATCCCGAGTAAACTGATTAGAAAGAGAATGAAATTATCGATCAACTCCTTATGTTTCAGTTTCTCCTCTGTTGTGTCGGCATTGTGGAGCTTCAAATGGTACTTGACAGCTAGATCACGACCCTTGCAGGATTTTCTCCCTGAGAGATGTTGTACTTTTTTTAAGAGAATTGATGATGTAACTTAGGATTTTCTCCTTGAGAGATGTATCTAGTGAGTAAGGATGTCGATAAAATTGCATTTAATTCAAGTATATCAGAAACATATCTACAAATAGGTGCAAACTTTCAGCAAATTAGTTTTCAAACTAGTAGAGGAGTAGCAATGGATATGACTGTTGTTGCTCTGTTGATTTTCCTACCATTGGAAAAGTATGATATAAACCATCGTTCATAGTTATCCTCTTGTTTTTGTGCAAAGAACCTGTCTATATATATATATATATATATATATAAAGATCCACTTCTGAGACCTGTGCAAGCTCTCATCCGATATCTCAATTACAAGTGCACTTCCTGGGATATGCCTAGTATTTTTAATTGTTCAGCGGGTGAAACTTTTATTTCTCTGTTGAATGTATTTTGTAGATGGTGCATGCCATTCTTTGAATTTGGGATTCTTCAATAACCTTTTCTTCTACTCTTCTTTGTCAGAATAAGCTCTTGTGTCTTTATGACGATGGCTAATAGTTTCGCCAGAATTTTATTGCAGAGTCTCTAATTAATGTGTAATATATCGTCAACATATTGTTTGGGGCTGCTCTCCCTTGAGATTATGCTTTCTCTAACATTGTCAGCAATTATATTCTTCATTATTTTCATCAGTAGTTTCCCTTGTGACCATGATGAATTCATTGTGTCATTAAATTTTAAGCTATTTTTTTCCTTCTACTTCAAATTCCTTTTGTTGTCTACATTTCCTTTTGACTAGGTGTTTGGTGTGCTAGTAGTGGCCTCTACTTTTTATTTAAACTTTTTTAGGGTATAGGATAGTCTCTATTTTTGGCTTTGTGTCCAAGGTTGCTACATAAGTAGCACCTTATTTGACCAAGGTATGGTTAAGTTGGTGTGTGGCTTTTTGTTCCCTATTTTGCATATAGTTTACATCCAAAATGTTTGGGTCCAAATTCATTGCACAAATAACAATAACTATGGAATGATTTGTGTACCTGGTGAATGACTGTATTTTTTGGAGTCTTCTAGTTAGTTGCATCTATTGCTGAAGACTTTTATTAGCTTTCTCTTACATTATGAAACTACATGTCCAGGTTCATGGCAAGAATAACATGTGATATTTTTCCCAAGAGAAAAGAATCTCCTTTGAGATCTTTTGAATTTGTTCAACTCATTTTTAGGAGAGAATGATCTTCTTGCAATGAACCATTTCTTCATCTCATTCATTGGCTTTTGATATTGCTTCTTATTTTTGTTTTCTTTACAAAGCATGTGGTTAGACTCTTCTTCTGATAGGTCATTTTAGGGCTACTTCATTATGATATTTAATGGTTTCCTTTGCTAAGTTCTTCATGGAGGAAAGGTCCTCTTCTACTTCTTACATAACATGTTCTTTTCTTCTAACTTACTTCTAGCTGAATCAACCTCAGCTTCTAATATTTTACATTGTAGGTCTCTCTCCTTGAATTTAGTGCTCAACGCCTCTTCTAGTCTCCTTTGCTCCTTCAAGTTGAGTCTTAGGGCTAACAATTTATTCCTTGTATTCATGCTCTTTCTCATCACATATCTACACCAGTTTCTTCAAATCTTTCTTTTCATTCTTCAATCTTTCTATACTAGCCAATGATAAGTCAAGCCTAGGTTGATTTTGATCTATTTTTTCAATGGAGTTGCACATTCACACTGTTAGACTCCTGGTGCAGCAGGTTACTCATATTTCATGATTAACATTTTACAGACCAAATATGTCATACTTTGCATGCTTCAATGCTCCATATTTTCTTAACAGTCTCCAAGCGAAGAACGCTACTCAAAGAAGGCTACTCAGACTTTATTTAAGTGCCTTCCAAATTTTGAGAAGTTATTCTAGTGTTGAACAATTTTCAGTTAAAGGGATGTCCAAACAGCTTAATCTTGATCTCCCTAGGTTTCAATTTCCTGTTTTAGAATATAGAGAATGAAAATCTGTCCAAATAGCTTAATCTTGACAGATTCCAGATTCTTAGATAGGTAGAGAATCAAAGGAGCCCAATTGCTTAATCTGGGCCCTCGGAGGAAATAAGGGTAGTCTGTAGATAGGAAATCATAAAAAAGAAAAATTGAAATGATGGGTTTGCAAGTGTATGTGCACCCGAACCAAAAGAAGAAAAAATGTTAGGTAAGTAGACTAGGTAGGTAGTTGAGGTTGCAGAATCTTGATTGCTCATCAGTTCTAGGTTTTCAGGTGTCATCTCTACTCAGAACACAATCACCCGGTAGTTCTATGTGAAAAGCTCAAAAACAAGCCTAACTAACTTCCTTTTTCCATCTCCCCCTAATCATTAACTAATTTCCCCAAAAGAGGTCAAGATCTGCTTGATACCTCTTAAGTTTCATCATTTTCATGTCATTAGCTTGGGTGAAGATCTGCTTTGCTCAAAGTTATTCCACACTCTCTCTATAAGGTTATGTCCCCTCGTTGCAGCCTAAGATCTCCCAAACTTAGCGTTTTCTTACCATCTCCATATTAACTACTCACATTATTATTTAACTCCCTATATTTTCCCATCCCCCTACTAAAACTATGTAAATCATCCCCTATGTAAATATCCCTCCCCCTGGTTGAAAAATAGCCATAAGTACCCTTGGGAATTGCTCAGTTTATCTGAAACTTAGAAAGAGCCCTCATGCTGCCCCTTCAAACCATTTTCTAAATACAATGGACTCTTTCCAAAGTATAAAATTCCTTTTTAGGTTATCGGACCCCTTCCGAGGCCTCAAACGCTTTTCTAACGCACCTGCTCACTCCTTCCGACCGCAATAAACCCCTTGCTGATTTCCTTAACACTCTGCAGATCCTAGCAAGCCAGCTCGCATCGCCACATCGCAATATTCTCACCATATAAGTTATGCCCCATCCGTCGTTACCCGATGCGATATCGTGATATCGGCGATCAGCCGTCGTAAGCGTCGCATATCCAAATAAAATACCTTCCCATTCCCCGCCGACGCGATATTGCGATCGCATCGGAAGAAGTCCATTGCATCACCTTCAAGAATGAGCACCCCACCACGTCACATCTATACCAGGGACCCACCACTGACGTTAGCAGGCTGACGTCATCCGCCGTACTGCTGACGTCAGTAGCCACAAAACCGAAAATTCGCGCAGGAAGAAAAATCGCACTTCGGAGCTCCAGAACAAGAAACAGAGGCAGTTTTCGATGCGCGATTAGCGCAATCGCACATCGCTACGGGAAATAGGCCATTTTGGGGAATATTTAGGGAATCTTTTGATTCCTTAGCCTGTTTTGCGCCGAAAAAGCCCGAAATCGCCCGATTTTGCCAAATTAATCCGGTTTAAAGACAGGAAAGGACCAGTGACAGAGATTAAAGTGTATCAAACCAAATCAACAGGAAAAAAGCACGTCAAAGAGTATCAGCAGGCGGAGGAAACCATAAATGTAGCGGCAAAGAGTATGAGCAAAGATCGTAACAGCAGCCCAAAGCAGGAGAACATATAATACCTTCCAACAAAGTCAAAGAAAGAGGGCAAAGCCACTCAAAAACCCTCAAATCATAATTATTGCACATTTAACTCGCACTAGAACAGAACTACAGATCCCGAAGCACAGTCATTCGAGCAGTACCGCATCGAGCCTCCAAGGGTCACATTGCACTCTTTTTGATTCAGTTGCCTCTAGCGCAGCCCAAAGGACTTACTTGCATTTAATTCCAGCAACACTTAGGTTTTTAGAAAAAAAAATCCGGCAAACCTGTTTAGGTCAATTGTAATAAATAAATTTCTAATATTTTTCTTATATATACCACCCTGAAAGATGGAGTAGGGGTTGGTGGGTGAGTCGAGGAAGTTGCTTAATCTTTATCTCGACATTTTCTTCAAGCAGAGACCCGCACTGTAACTGTCATACATTCTATAATCAAAGACTGCTGAAAGCATGGATTTCGAAACTATTTGATGTGATTAATTGGTCGAGGAGTGATTACGGAATTCCTGTGCTTCTACATGGTTCAATAAGTGTTTCTCAACTCTGTTAATTTTCATGTTTTGTTCTACCATCGTTCTGCCATCTAAATTGCAGAAAAGAAGAATAGCTTAGGATTTGTTTAACTACACCTTAAGTTCAATTTCTGCATTTTTTCATGTTTTCATCAGAAATAGTTATGAACATGTATACTTAAATGATCTTGTTTATGCTGTTTCTTTGACATATGAATGAGAGTTTAGGAAATCTTAGCTGCTCCTAGATAACCTTTCATTCACTTCTCCTCTTTTTCAGTGTGATGAAAGATTCTCCTTTGCCTTTCATCGTTGATCGTCAGTCCATCCTTTCAGTAAATTGATAACTGTATCGTGTGTGGCTATCCCGCTCCTTAGTCCTCTTGTGACCAAGAAAACGCAACAGTAAGCCTTAATCCATGACTCCATGCCCAATGGTTTGAAACTTATTACATCTTACCTTGCCTCTTTGCTTGAAATTTCCACCTACCATCCAAACACAAACAAAAACCCCTGAGCCAAAAGCTAGCCTAAAATCGTCAACAAAGTTGAATCATTAAGAGAGA